>JAMKCH010057687.1:0-158738 GCA_023653785.1 Ophioderma brevispina
GCCATTACTCAAACCATGTGGAAAAGCAAATTGTAGATGATATTTGTATTCTAAGCCTTTTTGCAAATCACTGTCGATGATTTGTAGTATAAGGAACATCAGCAACAAATTGGGTGAGTAATTTTACCTGAGTTGATTGTGAATTCAGTAAATCTGCTGCTCCACGTTTTTAAGTACACTTTTCTGCCAAACCTAAAATGGAGCGGTCCATAACGAAAACATTCCGATTTAAAAGATGGTGTCTGATTTGCTCGTAATTTAGGGCTTGGATTGCGAACTAGATATAAAACCACTGAGTTTGCAGGGTGTTACTGAGTCTGAAGACAACACATTCGAGGTGTAGGCGAGGCTTAGTTACGTACATGTAACTCAGGGATTCAAGGTACTGGTACACAACGGTGCTATTAAATGGAATTAGCCCCATTTTTCCTGACTCAGCGAAGTTCAACTTTGAAGAAGGATAACTTATCTTTAATTTTTTTTACTCACCCTCAAGTACTCCATGCAAGCAGTGTATCTCATGATTCATATGAGATTGTTGATGTCCAATTTTCACTTACCCTATTTCGCGAAAATAGACATTTTGTGGAGTCTGCTCATTATTACCTTTCACAAAAACCGATCGTTGTAATAATCGCAGGACTACGTGATTAGTATTGCCGCCACTGCGAACTACGCATTCGGTGTTTTTTGCGCCGGTGATTTATATTTCCTTGACAAGGCTAAACCACACCCTCTGCGGAGATACCTAGAGCCAAAATTTGTCCAGGCGCTCCTTCTTTTAACATAAATTGACTAGAAGCCATTTTACGAAGGGGTTTCTTTCAGTTGTTTTTTTTTTTTGGTGCGTGTTTGTGTAAATTGCTTCGGCAGAGAAGTTTCTAGTACCGATTCTGGTGTGTGCACCTGTCACTCATTGTCTCACGCGATCGACGTTTGTGGTTAGGTGGCCGTATTTCACGGACTAGTCAGACGATGGTAGCCCAATAAATCACAAATTTAGCCGGCGTCATTGTTTTTTAATTAGACAAAAAGCAAGGGTTATTTCTGAATTGTTAGGCCGATTTCAAAATTATCCGATTATTATAGGACCTAGCCTCATCATCACTTTTGGGATAAGGCCAAACTTTTTTTTTTTTTTTTTTACTAGGAGGCACCTAAAATTAATAACCATGGCAACATATAACCGCATCAATTAGTACTTTTTGTATGGGCTTGGAGACGGCAGCGTCTAAGAGGTGTTGGAAACGGATTTTGTTAATCGGTGGTGTGCACCCCCCCCCCCTATTTTTTTTTTTTTTTTTTTTTTTTTTTTTTTTTTTTTTTTTTGTTTACCGTGTTGTACGACTTAACCTCGTCATATGCGTTTCCGGTTTCAGTCGGGACTTCAATTCTGCGGGTGAGAGAATCGTTCCCTCCTATTTCTTCTCGAATTTACAATTTGTGATATCAATTTAAAACAAATGGTATGTACAGTAATGTAAGCATTGCAAGAATTGGACATAAATGGATGTTGAGTGGCATATTGGCGGCTATTTTGGTCGCTGTAACCTGCAAAGTTAGTTTCATCAATACCGTATGTCACTTCAATACACGAACTAGGAAATGTGAATCAGCTTGTCGATAATGCCCAGTGCTAATGAGTAATGGATCGAATTTTCATAGTTACTAGGACTAGGCTAGGCTACACACGTATGTCACTCAGTCATCAGGTCAGAGTTTTTACAACTGTACATTTGATCTTGACATTGTTACACTTGGAATGTGGGAATTTCAATTCCCTTCAGTCATGTAAAATCTGTCTCAGCTCAGTGCCATTATGCATATAGGAGCAAAAACCCGGCAATCATATCCGGTACGTGGAGCAGTTACACGAAGAACTTTCGCGATACTCTAGTATGAACAGCACGTCGTACAAATTTATATATCAACGACGGGCTGTTAGTGGTTCACCGATATACATTGCGATGAATATTTATTTTTTTTACCTTGTGCCCTGAAACAAATTAACATATCTTGCGGCATCTCAACTTGTGTGTGGTTACACACCATCCGTTGGGTTCAACGATGGGGCGGTTAATCGTTTGTGTGTGTTGCGTTGTTTGTTGGTTGTTCGTTGTTTGTTTTGTGTGTGTTTTGTGATTTATGGGCGTGTTTGTAATATACACGTTGCTCGTACTGCATTAGAGGGTTATGAAGTGGGTTTTATACTTCACCGCGTTTACTGGAGCGTTTATTACACTCTGCGGGTGTGCACGTAGGGGCCTATATAAGCTACAATATACCAACCCACAAAGTTGTGATATTTATTGCCTTCTGTCTTACAATTTCAGCGGGTGTGGCAAAGCCATAATATACACACAAGTAACAACACACACAAATTATTATACAAATGTTACATGCACACACCCACACAAATAATGACAATTCAAATCTTTCCATCGCACACCACACCACACACGTACACACCCAAATTAATGATGATGCACATCTTTACAAACGCCGTTCCATACCTTCGTGTTTCAAATCCCCTCCCCGCCCCCCCCCCCCCCCGGTTTTTCGACACCGGGACAAAATCCCTACCAATGAACTTGTGGATAACTACAAGAAGAAGAAGGGGTGATTTTTGTAATGTCACTGGAACTCGATGCTGCCGTAGAAATACACGAAGAATTCCCTAAATACCGTTTTGGAATCCCAGATGCCCAAATCGTGCCACGCCCCCCCCCCCCCGGAATCAGCTCTTCATAATTGAAAATACTGACGTTTTTGTGCCCTAAAGAGGCACAAAACAATCGGTATTTAAGGTATGGAATTGGCTTTATGGATCACTGTTGGCAATACAACAAAATGTTTTGATAGATTGTTTTTGCAAAAACAAAGAATATGCTATGTTATCGACGCCGGGCTAGTGATCTAAGCCAATAAGTTGTTGCATCTATGCATCAGAGAACTGTCTAGTTCATGACACCGACGCTAGGCTGCAGCGCCGGGTTAAATAGTTTCTCCTCTTTTATTGGGGAGTTTTAACGTTATGAAAATTTTTTTTGTGTACTGGAACTATTTTTGTGGACACCCCTGTAAGGGGCTGGTCAAATGATCATAAATGATGCCTTAACCCAAAACTAATTGCAAAATAATCATTTCCTCCAAAATCGTATTGAATAAACCTTTAAGAACAACATATCAAACGTTTATCAAGATTAAGGGAGTGCAATGTGTATTTTTAAAGGGGTAAGGTTTATACAGGGGTCAAAATATCAAAAGGGTCAAAACGCGTCGAAAAGTATACCATCATGTCCTTGGCAAAAAATGTATACAGGGTGAGTCAAAAAGATTTACACTCATTTTATTTGAATTTTTCTACAGCAGTGAAAAATCTACCAAAGATACCGACTGTCACATATAAAACTAGATTATTTCACCTACTAGAGAAATTTTGAATTTTGATTTTTGAACTTTGCATTGCGAAGTTATTCTAACTTAAAGATAAGTACCCATTTTTCACTCTGTCCACGGAATCACTGTTGCAATGTTGTGGAATTTGGCCAAAGGGTCTTTGGATGAGTCTACACAAGTACATCATGACATTCTTTGCTTGCTTTGATACCTTTTTGTAAACCTTCATCAAGAAAATATCAAACTCTTTCATTTTTCTGAAAATCAATCAATAACAAATATGGAATCTTACACCCAATTTTGAAGCAATACTTCAATAAAGGTTCGAAATTGTTCACATATCTTGTCACGGAACTGAATGCAAAAACTGAGGCAATCCCTGTGCAATACAGCGGGTTGACCCACTTTTTCGCGACTCCTTCATAACCTGATGGGGGAGGGGAGTACTTTGGGAATCAAGATTGACATACAGGACATTGAAACGGTCCATCTGCTTCCCCTGTGCATTCAATTCTTTTCCTCTCTTCCCTCCTTTCTCTACTCCTTTTTCTGCTTGTCTTTTCCCACTATCCTTTTACCGCTAGCTTAAGTTTTTTCTGGTAAGGCCCATATGGGAGGGGGCAGTGCCTCCCCTTCCCCCTCCTGCCCCTGTTACGCTACTGTCATTAACTATTGTTAAGAAATATTATCAATAACAGCTTTACGGATTATTAAATGGTTACTTTAGAACAAAATACAAAAGTTATTAAGCATTTAGATGACAGTAACTCAATGGCTTTTTCTGCTGTGGACATGAAGAATTGTACAACCGTGGTCAATATGTTTTTTGGCAGCTTTCCGTCAATTTACCATATCTCCAATATGCGAAAAGGTAAACTTTAGATTTCTTTACCAATGATAGTAGATATAATGAGCTATTGTTTTCGTGTATAAAAACCAATTTCTAAACTTGTTAAATATTTTAAATATTTTTCTGAAATTGAGTGTAAATCTTTTTGACTCACCCTGTATTAGAAATTATCGGACTTTGGCATATACTAATCGAAAAACATACTGAGATACTTTTTGTTCCAACTGTATGTTGACGAATAACGAAATACTTTTTGTGCCAACTGTATGTTGACGACTAACCAAATTGTGTGTTTTAGGGCCCTTGAGAAGACAACAATCAAGACGCCGTAACTCCTTGGGTAAGTTATCATAAATGAAAAGAAACATTTCAATTTCAATTATTCAATATATCCATCGAGTGATAGATGCAGTGCAATGATAACATATGTATAATCTGATAATACCATCAAATATTAATTTAAGAAGCTAAGTTGGTGGGAAGAAAAACTGCAAACTATAGACGTGTCAAAAGTTGTAAACCACCAAAATATACGATCCGACAGGCACATAAAACAAACAACCAAGGAAACAAAAGCATTTTGCAATTAATTGGCGTGCATATCCAATTTGAATGACTCAAGTATGGCAACCTGAACAAACCTGATCAGAAATAGGAGAAATACATCTTATAATCGTCATCAATTTATACCTCTATTATAATAAACGATAAAGCCAAGTCAATAAAATGTTCTAAATTCTACTTGCACCACTTTCCTTTTTGTTTTTAATTTTTTAAAGACTTTTTTGCCAGGAAACAAGTACAACGTCAACACTGTGTGTCGTATTTCAAAATTTGGAAATACTTTCTTGAAAAAAAAAAACGCTTTAATATTGACATTTTTAAGTTTCAACATTCGATAAAAGGGGTCGCTTAAAATTAATTAATCTTTATCAGTCTGTGCTTTATTCCGTTAATGTTAATAAGTATTACATAAAATGACCGTGCGTGGCGTGCGTCTATTGTTTTGTAATCGTAAAGGTCAAATCTGGTGGTGTTATGATTTACAGCACTGCAATTTAAATAATCATTAGTAGATAATCCAAAGTTTTCATAATTATTGAATTCCATGATTATCTCAAATAATTGACTTGCCGACGGCACCTAGTATAGTTGACACCACACAAGCTCTCGAGACACGTTAGCTGAAATTTCTAAACCGGATTTGAACAACTCTCACCTTGCGGTTTCTTTCATTCTATACTCTGGGCCATATTTTTTTTTTTACATAACAAACGTGCGCGTTGATCTTTGCGTGTACTGCGTCTACGTGCAACCTGATGGTGCGCCGTTTTTGCGGGGAAGCGGGCGTACGTTCTAAACTGTCCAAGAAGCCAGGCCAGAGTATAATAAGTCATATAAAGATTGTGTTGCTGCTGGTGCCTGTTTCGTTCACTTTTTTTCCGATATGTATTTACCACTTTTTAACGCTGTTCCCATGTTTTGTTGTTATTATTTTGTATTTCGTTTGTTTGTTCTTTTTCAACTTTGTTGCTTTTATTTCAACTTGTGACAGCTGTGAAAGATAAACGAGAAACAACTTTGGAAAAAATCGCTAATGTGGAGACGATAATGAAATTGGAAGATGCTCTGGAAGATAGAGAAAAGAGGGAGAACTCTGCACTCAAGACTAAAATCGAAAACATTAATTAGAAAAATGTAAACCCCGCGAACACTTTCCTCCACTATTCATTGATAAACTCTTCATGTTTGGTGTAGGGAAGTTCAATTGCTATGGCCAAAGTGATACAGTGCGAAATGTGCAATGATCAAAAAATATTAATTCCATTAAATGCATGCATCGCGCATGTTAACTAAGCCCCCCCCCCCACACACACACGTACAGGAATACGCTTCCTCTATAATTTCTAAAGGTTCTCATAAAGGGTGATGGCCCGATTTCACCCCATAAAATCCCATCTGTAAAGTTTCGCGCCGATATTTCAACGTTTTTAAATTAAAGAGCTAAAGCTAAAAGAGTTTTAAGAGCTATAAACGTGATTTTGTAATCCCCATAGAGTACTGTGTAAAATTATTATTGGTCGACCAAATTGGGGCATATTTTCACTCTTAACATCCAACCAAACATCCTTTAGCCCTAAGATTTCACAGGGTAAATGAGAAAAATAGTAGCTTTCTTCTGATACCAACATTTTGACCACTTCCGGTAAAATCTGGGGTCCCTGGGGACAAGGCTATTAGCTATCGGGCCATGGACCTTTAATATACCGCATTCACAAGAAATGGCACTATTAAAATAAAGCATATCGTATTTTTATGGACTTGATTGATTGTTTGACGTGGCACAATGTACATTATGTTTTGATAACTATCCCTTCATAATTTCTCTTTCGTTTTGGTCGCAAACTTTCTCCCCAAAGGTTGTAAAAGATAAACGGAGTCGAGGCTGGGCCAATTGCGGATACTGGGGTGGGGGCGGAAAAATCACTGGACAACGACATCTACTTACGTTGGAAAAATACTAAAATACTTCGCAACCCAAAAAATTCCAGATTATTTTTTCCGAGCTCTTGGTTTGAGAAATCAGGACACAATTTGTGATTGCCTGAAAGTTGCGACCAATCTTGTACAGCTTTGCACTGCCTTTACGCATGCATGAAATGGCCCGTGCATCAACTCCAATGAATTCAAAGCGCAATTCTTAAAAAGAAAAATTGTACTTCTCAAAACAGGTACGCAAGCTTTGTGCTATTCCTGTGGTCTTTTCTCCGAACTATAGAATTTAGAAATGACTCAAAACTTCTCCGCGCGGCCGGTCCGCCTCGTGTCTGGCCGCGGGCCGCCATGTTTTTTTTATGCTACAAATAAATATGAAAATTGCAAACACATCATTTATTTAAATGTCAATTTTAGGTTTGTAATTTTCTTAAAAGAATTTTTGAAAATACTCCGGGCATATTTACCGTGGCTTGTTTTTACTCCTAATTAGGATATGAATGCTTGAATGTTCCATTCAATAAATGGGGTGAAGTAGTTGCTTCCATGTATAAATACCTAATCAGGAGTATCGCCTTAATCGTCTTTAATCTTGCATGATATGAACTCTCCATGAACACATATGAACTCTCCGTGAACAGATGATTCATTCAAACAAATTAAACCCGAACATTAACTCTAACCCTAACCCAAACCTTAAACCTTAACTTTAAACTTAACCTTGATTGTAAACCTTAACCTTAAACCTTAACCCTATCTCTAAACATATCTCAACCAGAAAAACTAATCCCTAACTCGTACACTAACCCTAGCCCCTAAATCTAAACTAACCATGACCCTAAACTTAAACCCTACCCCTTCCCCTTAAAATGACATTGATTTTATCACTAATTATGACAGTGTACTTTTTCTGATTATAACAAACGTTTTATAATTTAATAACCCTGATTTCATTATTGGGATTAAGGAACATTCGGAACACCGAACCTTGGATAAACGAACCTTCACAATAACAAACCTTCTCAATAATGAACGTTCGGAAAAATGTGACGAACCCATACCTATTTTAATATACTCTCACTTGAAAATAATTTGAATGTTTAGATACGTGAAATCTTTTTAACATTTTTTTTTTGAGTGCTGGCTTGTGGCAGTGACATCACTGCCACTATTCAATGTTGTACATCTGGCAAGCTTTTTGGACAGATTTTGAAAAGCGTATGCCCAGTAGCTAAAATAGCATTACTTATCTGTCAGATGCTAGGTGAATTAAAGGCTAGGGTCACCCTATCTGATACCTGACTGTACGAGCGTATGAAGCCGTCACGGGGGAAATACCTGCAATAAACTTTGCAATTATATACATTTTGGACGTCCATTTTTTTTTTTAAATGAGTGAAAGTGGTTGTAATATGGATTGATTGCAATATGTTTAAATATATCAGGCGGGTGAAACTGTGTACAAAATGCCCATAGATGATTTCGATATCGATAGTAATAGCGCCACCATTTTCGATAAGCTACCTAATAGACTCCTAATTTATGCAGTATGACGTATTATGACGTAACAAATTTTATAGCGCCACGTACGGCCGGCGATCGATAAGCTGCAGATTTCATGCAGTATGCCTCCACTTTCTTGATCGAGTGTCCTATCCCGATTTATTTAGGATCTCTGAATATATTTCTTTGCTGACACGCTCTTTAAAAACGCCCCTTTTCTCACATAATGGGCCCTTTCTACCAAACGTAGAGATGCGTGACACTGTAAATTTGGACAACACGTGAACAAGTATATTACATTACAATATAAAACATAGGATGAATTTTATATTTGCTCCAATACGAAATTAGAAATTTCCTAATTTTGTACCAAGGAAATCTCAGCTTTATTCATTCAGATGGGATATTTTTTATGGGAAGCTTATAAGTTTTACATCAGTGACAAAATCATGGCTTTCAAATTTGTAGTGACAACTGATATGTGAATCCCGC
The DNA here is from genome assembly GCA_023653785.1 of Ophioderma brevispina. Lineage (NCBI taxonomy): Eukaryota > Metazoa > Echinodermata > Ophiuroidea > Amphilepidida > Ophiodermatidae > Ophioderma > Ophioderma brevispina. The sequence continues at coordinate 8,741 of JAMKCH010057687.1, forward strand.
GTTCATCTTTTTCAGATTGACACTATTTAATTATTTAAAACACTAAATGGAAATCTTTGCAATACTGTAGCATAAGTGCAATTTTTGCTGATTACACTGTTAAAAATTTCCGTAAATTAAGAAAACAGATTTTCCGTAAATTTATAAAACAATAAAAATAAAAAACAAAAAACACAAAAAATGTTAATTTACGGAAATATTTCAAAAATTTCTGGCAGCAATATTTCCGGATTTTTTTTTTTTTTTGGTTCCGTAATTTCAAATTACGGAAAAATTCTGTTAAAATACACATTTATCCATAATATGAGACAAATTTCTGTAAAATTACTGTCAAATTTCCGTTAATTGACAGAAATTTCTGTAAATTTACCCTAAAAATGACTGGAAATACTGCTGCCAGAAATTTCCGTAAATTTACGGAAACTTTTTTAACAGTGTAGGAATTACTCCGATTTTGGGCCTTCCTTCTCAATCCATTTTTTGTCTATATTTTTCTCCTTATAGATGTATGATTGTGTGATCATCACGTGGAGTCAGCTGCATCGCAATTGTCGTCGTTTCTACTAAAATATGTATTATTATTTTAGCCATGATTATAGTTTTTTATTTATAAAAGTTGAACGTTGTAGAGGGTAAGTAAAAAAATGACCGTGGTTGTGTCCGCCATTTTGAATTTTCAAGTTATATATAACATAATGTGGTATCATCTGAAAGCTTAGTTCATTATCTTTAATTTGCTGCAAAAATCATTCACATCGGTTAGGTCGTTTGAATCAAGTAGTCGGTTTTGCGCTCTGTTCACGGATTCACATTAAAAGGAACGGCGTTCAGCGAAAGAAATCAGTGTCCAGAAGAAAATCAGGCTATTTATTGACTGCAGATTAATTGTGATGCTATCTAATCCCACAAAATTCAGTCACAATTTACCTTCGAATGCCCTCTTAACGTTTCTACAGCCACATCACTCATAGCAATCATTTGAAAAAATATAGTAACTTGATACATGTAGCAGTTTCTGGAGGAGTTGAATGAATCATACCACATGAAGAAACAGACATCGGTGACAACCATTTAGGGTTTAAACTATAATTGTCTATATTTTGTAGACTAAATATACCACATCTTGGAAAAAAAGTGTTACAAATAAAACGTACCATATATTATCACTGGCTTTTACAACTTTAAGATACCACTTTATTTTACATAAACATAGACAAACCCTTAACATCATTTTGGGGACTGATTTGCTTACTTGACCATCGTGCATTCAAATGGGAATTCGTGCACAGGGAAAAGCTGACTACTTGTTTCAAAAGACTGTAGCTCGGCCTATACTTAACCGATGGAATGGCGGACAAAATGGCGGACACAAGTTTTTGGACTCACCCTGTATTTGAAAGGTATTTCCAAAAGTTTCTTAATCACCCTAGAAAAAAATGGACGGTAGTGTTTAATAAAATATAATTAAACAATTATGTTAATGTCCATGAATCCTGTATGAGAATGGTTTTCTTTTCTATGTCTTGAACACAATAAAGACGAGCACTCCGAACAACGAAAATTAGTCATGTCGAATATTCCTAGTGTTACTGGCCCGAATAGCCTGAAATGTTTCTAAACAACGCAGGGAAAAACATCATTGAACAAAGCAGGATTTTTGTGAATTTCTTCACTTTCTTATAGTCTCTGCAAAGGTGAGCAACTGGTTGGTTGTGGATCAAAGCAAACATCAATGGCAACATAATTACACAATACAATCAAAAAGTGAAGGTTGCAGTTCATAATTTCATAAATTGTTTAAGTCTAGAAAAATAGATTGAATATTCAGTTTTGTGTGATATGAAATGCCTAGAACTTATTTAGAAGGCGAACCTGCATTTAAACCCTATAATTTTTAAGACAGTCCGAAAACCCTCATTTGTCGCTCATAAGAGTGAAAATGTTCAATCATGTGGTCACAATGTGGGCTTTCGAACATGAATAATTTAAACCTTCATGTCCATGAATTGTTCGCAAAAGTCAATTTTTATCGGCGAGCTGGAGTAAGATTTATCATACCGTAGTCGGAATTTGTAGGGAAAATCCTGCTTACCCACGAAGAAACCTCTAACGCGTAGAAACTAAGACGAGTCTGGAAACTTAAAAGTTCATAAATATAGTCGACGAAAATTCAAACATGACGGCCAGTGACCGCTATCCACAAGCGTGGTTTGAAAAGCTTGACAGCGACACAAAGTTGAGTTGAGCTTCGTCGAATCATTTCAAGTCCAAACGCCAAACACTGCGTTTTTCTTCACAACAGGGTCGCTGTAAAAACTATTCACAGATCACAACAGTTAGAAGCGCATGGAGAAAATACTTCACCTGACCGACTCCAAACCACATACTGATTTTTCACAGTTTGTTTGACCATCCACGAAACCTTCCCACTGCCCTGAGGCGCTATTAATTACGATCGCCTGGGGCAGTAATCCATCAGAAGCAGTCGGTCGCCAGTTGCCAAATTTAACTAAATTATAACTCATATTTGCCACCATAACTATACTTATTTTCAAACAAAGCATGGGTTTTAATTTGAACATTCCTGACTGTAAACTAGTTTAAAATCCATATTACCTGGAATCGTTTACATTTGAAAATCAAATCTAAAGGTATAACCACCTTAGTTTGGTTTACATTACTTGTGATAATCATAATAAATGGTTCCCAAAGTTACTATAATACATTTAATCAGATAATTAGGGACCAAACAATACTCAACTGGCGGGCATTTGTTTCGGTTCTTCCCGGTTTTCCAGGCGTTCATTTAATCTCTCAATCTTCTGATCCTTTAATCAGATTAAGTAATTCAGTTCACTCAATGAATTGACCCGCGCGGAACCGAGCAGAACCGCAAACGACCGCCATTTGAGTATTGAATTCGTCCCTTACAATAAAATGCGGAACGTGCCCGAATGGGCGCGTCCATGTTAATAATAATCTCACGACATTGTGACTTGCTCGGAAAATTTTCTGAGACCAATCACCTGACAGCTGTGCCTCAAGGACATGGGCCACTGCACACTCTTCTTCGATGCATCAGTTGTCAAGACGAAGCTGGGCACTGGTTTCGGGAATACCATTCCCCTCCTCTAATTGAATGCACCACTTGAGGGTAAGGAGAATCTTTGGAAGAATCTTGATTATCAATGACAGTGGTTTGCACCAAGGGCAATAAGTGTTGAGCAGGTGAATCTGGAGCTCTGTCATATATGCAATCTGCAATGATGCACCTTGTCTTTAGGATTCGCCATTAGACATGGGCATAGCCATTGACTGGCTTCTGCCTTTGTCTGCCTGCTCAACTTTGTTGCATAAATCACCATTATCACCATCTCTGTGGGGGAGACCTTTTAGAGCAAAAAATCTATCATCGGACCAGGAATTGAGGATGCTGTTAGGGCTCCAGTACAGACTTTTGATAGTTTATGAGGAAACCTAGTGATTGAATGTTGTTGACAACTACCAGTCCTGTATCCTGTGTGCTAAAGCCTTTTTGGATGGTGCTACGATGAGCCAATCATCTTATTATGCATTGTGTTCGTATACGTAAAGGTGCATTTTGTGATTACAGCACCTTCTGTTTTATTCCTGGTTCACTAGATATATTCTTGTGAAAAGCTTATTCACACAATTTTAGTTGATTATGCGGTCGTGGGTTATGAGCAAATACTTATTTCCCACGGTCCCATAGGCATATATGCGGATATTTTTGTCCGTTTACAAACAGAAAATACAAAATTGCGTATTTCTTACAGATGCAGATTAGGCATCACATGGATTACTGAGGCTAACAGTTATTATAAAAATCTCAAGTTTTTTAGGTAAGTCGGGGACGAGGTTGTGGGTAACAAAATGCCCCCTTAAGTACTCTGTCACCACTTTTACTACCCGAGTGAAAGTGTGTGGGGCAGTAGACAGGCCAATTGGAATCATCAGAAATTGGTAACAATCTTTGTTTACCGCAAAACGCAACCATCCCCTTGAGGTCCTGTGAATTGGTACGCCAAGATTAACATCTGACAGATCTCATGTGGCTTCATACAGGACCAGGGGCTTGCTGCATACATATGTTATGCTTCATGAGATGTAAGTCTAGCTGTTTAAGAAATAAGTTCACTGACAACTTCCAATCAAGACCGTGCTCATATCGATTCGGTAGAATTTTGACATTTGCGCATACACCCGAATATGAGCTGGTTACCAATGAGGATATTGTATAATTGACTGGCCTGTAAAATAGGTTAAAAGTAACTTTTGAATGGATATGGTTATCTTGAAACTACTTATTTAGTCATGTTTAACAGAATGGGCACATTTTGTAAATGGTGGCATTTTTGATTGACAATAACTGTCTAGTCCATGATCCTTACAACATAATTAATTGAAAAAGAATTGACTACTTCAAATCAGTTATTCATGGATTTACCCTAATATGGCAGAATGGTTTTAAAATTGGCTGCAATTTTGAAATGGCGGCCCATTTTGAACATGGGCACACATTCAAAAGTGTCAAGGTACCCTTGAACTATGGAAGTAATTTCATTGCCGACACTTAGTACTTGGGCACCTATTTACATTTATCGAGCTGCCTAATATGGCGGGCATTATGAAAAAGGCCGCCATTTTGAAAACGCGGCCATTTTGAATTGGCGCCATATCCGCAAGTGTTTCAGCAGTTCAAACGCGCATCTGTGCCAAATTTCACGCTTTTAACAAAAGTGCACAATTCTTTCACTATTCTGCAAGCACTATCTTCGGGTAATTGGGCGAGCACCCTATCTCATGCCACATTAGTTAATTGTTTAGATAATATTGCGCGTGACCATACTTTACCCTTCTTTTCTAACCCTCGTCTCCGAATGGTGGGGGGGGGATGGTTACCGCCCCCCTTCAGGTTTTTTCCCCCGGCTTCCTAATACCTCCTGTTTTGGTGCAATTATTTTAACCCTCGTCGACCTAGCCATTTTTTTGTACCCAAACTAAACATAACTCCCGAGGGGGGGGGGGGGTGGTTACACCCCCCTTGATTTTCGTTTCTGACCCCCGCATTCCTGTAAATTTGGTAACCAAAGGACTTAGAGTTTCTTCTTTTCCATTGGTACCAAAATAAGTACTAACATCCCCATTATGACGTCACCATGACGTCCTAGGTTGAGGAAAGTACGAAATCCTAATAAAGGGTGGTAACATTTGATATTTCGCAATTTTAAGCGCTCAAAAACACCCTATTATAGCTCTAAATATAATTTCTTTATTAAAACGAGTCATTTCCCATTTTTCCCCTCAAGTAGATCCAAAAACCCATGAAAATCTGTTTTCCTAACCTTTTTGGCGAAAAAAATGAATTTTTCATGTGTGTTCTATGGAAGGCAGTTTGCTGACATGCGAACTTTCTGACGTCATTGTGACGGTAATGCTAGGCATGTTTGTACTCATTGGTATCCAAAAAAAGGAAAGAGGAGGACCATAGCATATCTATTGGTACCAAATCACGTGTATGTTTGTTCCTGTGTTGTTTTGGGCATGTTGGTACTTCTTTCCGTTAGGGGGGGTGTTAACCCCCTCCTATCGAACACCTTGGGATCACCCTGTATCCTTATCATACGCCCGGTGGGATGTTGTTTTTTTTTCTTTGGATTAAAACAGGAGCGGACATGTCAATTGACAATTCCATTAAATAATTTGCACAAAAAAGGGGGTTTTAGCAAGCCGGGGAAAAAACCTGAAGGGGGTGGTAACCACCCCCCCCCTTCTGTATACGAGGGTTAATGTAATTTTCCAATTGACTGTCCGCTCCGTTTAAATCCAAAATCAAACATCCACCGGGTATAGGTAAGATACATGGTGATCCCCAAAGGTGATCGATTGGGGGGGGGGGGTGTTAACCACACCCCCATCCGGAAGAGAGTACACATGCCTAACACAACACAGGAACATCACAGACACTTGATTTTGGGTACATAGATAGATATGTCTCCTCTTTCCATGGATATGAAAATAGGATCCAACATGCCTAGCATTACGTCACAATTACTTCATAAAGTTTCGCATGTCCGCAAACTGCCATTTCCATAGACACACACAGTGAAAAAGTTTCAATTTTTTTCGCCAAATAGTTACGGAAAATCAGATTAATCATCATAATGGGGATTTAGTACTTTTTGTTACCAATTGAAAGAAAAACTCGGGTGTTCAGTACGAAAATCACCTGGGGTGGTACCACCCCCCCCCCCCCTTCGGAGTTGGTTACAAAAAATGGCTCATGTAGACGAGGTTTAATATGGTTCTTCACACTGTGAAGTCTACATCGTGTGCGCTTATTCCAAGATCGTCTGCATATGATAAACACAGGTTCTGCACTTCCTGTTTGGTCCAGTGGTATAGTGTTGACATGAGAGTGCGAAGTACCTCCCTTGGAGTAGTCCTTCTTAAGCCTATGTCATCGTGTCTTTTTCTCCTCAAATAACAACCTGTTTTACAGCAATCCTCGCTTACTTCAGTCAAACGTCTGTTGATCGCCAGGTATTTATGGAGTAAGCCATCGGTGACTAACACGTCATAAACTGCTGAAGGTCGGCGAACACGAAACCCTTCTCGAAACCATCTGGCTGACGTAGATTGAATAACTTGCCTTGTTGTTTTTTGCCTGGCCGGAAAACCGCTTTTTCTGATATTAGCGTTCGTCTATCACAGATTCAATGCAGTTGAGCAGGAGACGTTCGAAGAGGTTGTAGGTATGACTTGGGAGTAATATTGGTCGGTAGCCTAGATGCGGTCTTTTGTGTCCCGGCTTTACGAAATAAGATGTACTTTCCTCCAGATTTTGGGAACTTGGCGGGAAATAAAGTATTACTGTTAGATCTCAAGAAGCCCTCTTTTGCGACTGGGCCAAGATTTTCAGCTACTCAGGTTATATGTTATCACGAACCAACTTCTTTCCTGTTGAAGTTTAGTCATACCGGTTTCCAATTCGTTCATGTCAAAGGGGGCTAATAAAACCAGAGTCACCACTATAACTCTTACGGTCTAATTTGATCTTTTTAGACTTCTATGCTGCTGTTGCCGTTTAAAAGCAGTTCGTAGGCGACTTGGTTGGGTTAACATTTGGCAGCCTATGACCTCTTCCGACACTTATTCCTCCCTTTATGCAGTTGTTTTTATTTCAAGCTGAGACCATCACATCACTTCCAACTTGGTTGGGTATATCCTTTTTGGATCTTTAAGCACATGCCTTGGAAAGTGCCTGGTCTACCTTTTTGGTCCTACAGCCCCTGGTATTAATCTCCGGCAGTCTTTGGTTCACTAGTTGAGCAAATTCCTCATGGTTATAGGGTTTGGAGTAATGCCCTCAACGTTCTGACGCAGATGCATCAGTGTATCCTTTGTGCCAGTCTGCTTTCCAATAGTTTAAAAGAAGCCTACCGGGTACTTGTTTGGTTTGGTCTTACTGCAGGGTTGAACTTTCAATACTGATTGGTCGATGTTGGGGTTAGGGACACAATCCAAAACACTTGCGACAACAGGTTAGAGATGTTTTGCTAACAATAGCTAATCAGGGGTTGTACCTCTCTTCCAACGGGCGCTATAAAATGGTGGCGGCAGCTTAAAGTCGTGTTAAGAGGTACGTAGATGTGTTTTTTTTGTTATTTTCTAATTCATATCAACAAACTGTTTTACAAACTTTTGCAAACAATAACATAATCAACATTCACATCACTTTAACTAAGCATAAAACAAACCATTTTCTGAGCCTAGCATTTTGTACGTTACGCTATATGCCTGATATTCAGTTCCTGTCTAAAGAACTAACAATTTGGATAACTTCCATATTTAAATTTACTGATACACAATTTTGCAATTGAAATAATTTGGTTTGCATATGCATTGAAATTCTTGCCATCTTAAGATAACTAAATAACACATCAGTGACTGATACAGCTTTAGGATAACCAGATTGTTTATAGTTAACATTTCATTAACAACCGTCCATATTCTGTCAATATTTTTGCAGTTAAAGAAAAAAATGTTCAATATATTCTTTCTCATTGCACGTCTCATTACTGTATTTACCTTTCCCATCTTTTTTAGTAAAATTCTTGTTGGGTATACGTTACTTAATATACTCCAATTCAATGTTTTAAGCCTAGCTTCATTAGTGTTAGCATCTGTGCTTTTCCAAATTTTCTTCCAATTAAACTCATGTTCTGGAATTTCCTTTCACAAAAGGACTCACTTAATGGCTTTATTGTTAAATTTGTGCTTCATTTGATACATAATTTTGAAGTACACGGACGTAGATGTTGACGTACAGACCCCAAGAAGTAGCAATGATTTTTTTCCACTTGATGGTTAAACTTATAAACTTAGCATAGTACAAAACATTATAAATTAATCTAAGTAACATAAATGATAAAAGTATACGTGGTTTGTGTACATAACTTGTGTGTGCGTGTGTAGCAAATAGAATGAAACAGAAGGCTCAGAAAAGGGAGAAACTCTGGAAGGTACCTGAACCTTTAGTGATTTCATTCGAATGTGCTTCACTAAACTATAGGTGGCGCATTGCCATAATTATATAGTCACAGTGCTGCGTATGGGTGATGGGCTATGAACATTCTAATATGGGAACGGTGAGTGGTTATAGTAGGATCAAGATGGGCTAAATGATGAATGACTCATATAGACGGTGCTGGACCTTCTAGAATTGCTGGAGAGGCAATAAAGCAATTGAAAGAAAAGTGAGGCAGAATTCATAACATCATTACTCCAGTATAGTGACTCCAGTTCCCCAAAGTTGTAGTGAAAGTAAACACTGTTTTCCATATAGTGGACATTGTCAAAGTTGTCTCAGCTCCAATAGTAGTCGTCCACTGTGTAGCCATTTTAGGTTTTATATTCCTGCCCTCTGAGTTATCCAAGGATAAACAAGCTGCTGCACATTGGGACTTTATATTTAGTCGAACTCCAAGCTTCGGGAGTCCTTAGGAGCTGGTTTTCTTCAGTAAGGACAAGTCGTCCGTGGACACGTTACACTATTGGAATTAAGGTTTTGCGCTGGAATATCGCCAGGATCCTTGCAAAGTTATGGAATCTTAATAGTAATCTTGCTGCACCCCGCGTCGCGGCACACATCAGGTAGTAAGTTTAGTAGTCATTATTAACAAAACTTTATTATAGATAAATCTGTGCTTATTGATACCTCATCGATGTTTAATGGGCGTGATGTAAACCACTCAAATTAAAAAAAACAAAAAAACTAAAAAATTTGTAATCAAGTTTACAGTGTATTGTTAGTTATTCAGGAATGAATCCGTAGTTAAGGACACGGTTTGGCCTTTGTCAAGTTGACCGTAACACCATTCTTCGACAGCGTGGCCGTAAGTGTTCATTGTAAGCCACAGGAGGTTGCTTCTACAACAGCTCCTTGAGCAGTGATCAAGTATCACAATCTCAAGAAGTAATGCCGAGAATATACATAATTACCGATTTGGTAAATAATAAATTCATTGCAGGTTTATATTAAAAATTAGGTTTTTGCTTCTTAGTGTTGGAAACCATTAACCTGTCCGTTACACTGTGATTGTTGTTCAATTTTATATAGAAGGAAGGCCTAAGTCCCCCCTGAGCCCGGGGACTCAGGAGACAAAGAAGATCAAACATAAGTAATGAGCGATATATAGCGTGCCGTGGGCAAGACATCTCCCGATCGGGCTTCTTCAACCAGGCGGCATGACAGTAACAGTACATAATTTGAAAGGGTTGAATCTATGCATTATGGAAAAAGCCACAGGTTTATTACAACCGATGCCAAGTCAAATATGGTACGAATTTAGAGGTAACCTTCGGGTTGCAAAAAAAAAAGGTCGGCCTATGATAAATGTTTGAAAGATGATTAGAAGGATATAAGTTCGAAGTATTTCTTGTCAAAAACTATAGTCGATCAAAGGCAAAGAGAGAAAACTGGATACGGAACGATTCAGTAAATCCTCTGAACTTCACTCATAATCCGATTTTGACGGCGGAAAGTACCATCAATGTAGAATGGTTATTTGCTACACACCTATCCTTACATTGCACCTTTGGGGAAATTTATGATATGGAATGCCGCTTCTACACATGTGAAATACAAATTCAATGACTCAACAACTTGCTGTTTCTCAAATATTCTAATTTCCGCAACGTCATTTAATGAGCCGCCCTCAATCGATACTGGCGGCAAATGTCCTACACGGTTTTCTAAGTGTTAAGAGTATGGTCATAAAACGTTTGAAGATTGGTAGACGTTTCATTATATAAGTCCCATGGATGCATGCAAATGAGGTATTGCCATTCCATCAAGCGCTACTGCACAACGCGTACAGCGCATGACGGGAATCATTGTAATACCCCCCATTTGCATCCATGAGACTTCCATATGAAACGTCTACCCAAGATGGTGGATTTGATTTGAGTGATGTGAGTTCAATTGAACATTTGACCCTACTGGTCACTGTTTAAATTAAATACAAAATTTTTTATTTTTTGAAATTAATTACACTTATTTTTATATGTTTTCATTGATTACTTAAATCTGACTGTTGATTGTCTATTTATATTATATGTCACTGATAGCAAATACAGATTTGTTATTTTAACTTTCATATCAAAAAGTTAGTTGTGGCAACGACCTAATGAATTTCTTTACAGATAGCATTGAAGCTAGTTACTTGGTGTGTGACAATACTGCCCGCATTTACCATACTTGAAAAGCAATTTTTTGTTCATCAGCTCACAGACCATTGCTATTGTATATGTGCTAATCCCGCTAATCCATCTTTCACTTGCCAGATCCATATCTTACTACAAGCCTAAAACAATGATAAACTTAAATACACAATACACAATTTTTAAAAAATTTAAAGAAGCTGATTTCACGCATTTTGGTAGGTATGGGTGTCAACATTTACCAAAAAAAAGTGAGTTATCTAGGGGTGGGGAAATTTGTTTTTCTCGTGGAGTCAAGGTTAATTAACAGGGTCACATTTTGACAAATTGATCCATCAGGTTGAAAAGTATACCAAGTAAATAGTTTACTCATAGGATCCCAAAAGGTATAGTTTGTATTATCTGCGGCCGAAAGTTTTGGAGATATAGGCTAAAAACAGCAAATCAATAAAAACGAATCATTTTCAGTTGTACATTGGTCAAATTTAAAAATTATTTCCGATTTGGACAAAAAAGGGTGCAAATTATAGATGGAGCTCCTATGAGATAAAAATAAGGAATATTTTTGAGTGTCTTAAAGGCTTACTTGCTGAAGTAGGGGGAAACAAGGTCAGGCCCTATTGAATGCCATGTACGTTTGACCTTGGTGCCCCCTACATTGGGAACTACATTTGAAATGCATTACAAACTATAGACCTTTTTGGAACCTTATGATTACCTATTACTTGGTATACTTTTCAACATGATGGATCAATTTCAAATTTGACCCCTGTTATTGACTTTGACTCTCGAAAAACCAATTTCCCCACCCCCTACGATAACTCACGTTTTTTGGTAATGTTGACCCCTTTACCTACCAAAATCAGTTGAAATCGGCTTCTTTAAAAATTTTTCACCGCTTTGCTAAAATATGTTTACTTTTGGGTTACTATAAAGTAACAATGCCTGAATCCCGGTGTGTGCAGGAATAAGTCCTCCTGGCTCACAGTCCGGGAACAATGGTGAATAAAAGGGCACTCGATTCAGTTACTCTTCACGCAACATTAGTTTTCCACGCTTTACTTATTCGTTGTCGTCTATGAGCCCGGTCTATGATACCCGCCGATTAATGCTTAGCTTTCCCCCGGTCTGAGGCTTTTGAATTGTGTCGCAAAACAGATACACTGTAAATTTCTGTCAGGGAAACTTGCCACAACTGCCCCCCCCCCAACTCTTCCTGTTTTTTTACTGTTTTTACAGAATGTAAACAATCCAGATTGTTTAACTTGTGGAATGGATTTCAGTAAGGGTCCTTTTCATTATTTTCAATTTGGTTTCATGCCATTATGGTCCCTCTAACTATCGCATCATCAGGTCAGTACGAAATATACTCTTATAAGAACTGCACATTGAAAGTGCCAAACTAAGTATAGAGATAGAAGTGGGGGGGGGGGTTGATACAATATCACCAAAACTCTTCAATGTCGCCACCTGGAAGTATCTTCAGAAAACTTAACTGGGTGATAAATGAATCAACATCAATGGATAACTCCTAACTCATCTTCGTTGCAGATGATATCATCCTATTTACAGATAATGCACAAGAACTGGAAGCAATGTTCAATGAACTGAACAGTGAAAGCAACCGAGTAGGGATAAAGAATCAACCGTAAGGCAACATAAAGTTAATGTTCAACAGTTATACTACAGCCAGAGAAATTAGAGTCAACAATTATACAATCACAACAATGGACAAATATACCTAGGGCAACTGGTGAAAATGGAATACAGCCATCTGGAAGAAGGTGTGCATTTGGAAAGTTGAATGACTGTTATATAGCCTCCATTTGTGTGATTAAAAATATTATTTGATTTTCAATTTTATTTGAGAAAAAGGTTTCTCATGGAAAAAACACTTTGTTTATTATGAAAATCAACTTTTGCTATATTGAGATCACCAGGGTTCCCACTTAGGTTTTTAACTTGAAGTCCACCGGACCCCATAATTTCCAAATGTTCAGAATTATCTGGTCCAGTGGAATATTTTGTGGTCCTGAGACCAGCCTTCCAAATGTTTGTAGTACTACTAATAAGGACTTAACAGTTTCCAAATAACATGGTGCGTAAGATTTCCTGATTTCTATTGTGCCTTTGGTGAAACTTTTGAGGTATCAGATTTCCTTATTTTAATGTTAACAAGTTGGTTTTCTGTCAGACAATACAAATAGTATAAATAGCCACTGCAATATTGTGAATTTGGGTTTTACCAAAATAAGAACTTTTTTGAATGCTGCATTTAGCAGAAATATTATGTTGCTTTTGAGGTTTGGAAACATATTTTTGCCTTTCAGAGGCTTAGAATTATGGGGTCCAAGTGGACCTCATTTTGTTACTCAATCTGAATTTATTGTGTCCAGTGAAATTTCTGCCTGTCATTTGACGCCAAAATCCTACTAAGCGGGAACCCTGGATCAGACCAGGTGTTATTTACTAGATAGATTGTGCAAGAGAAGTGGAATTCCCCTAGTGTTGTCTGTGCAAAATGCACCTTTTTTATTACATCAAGCAAGAGGTGTGTGGAATTCCCCAAGATGTAAACTTAGAAACTGAATCAACTTGTTTATGCTTTAAGAAAAACATATTGCAAAAACTTGGGGATTCCCCATAAAGTTATAAATGTGAAATGATGCAATTCAGGTGATGTAATTTTTGTGAAATCTGATTTGACAGTGCTAGGTTATGTTTATGCATGATGATGATGTAATGATTATTGTTAGAAATAGGAATCTAGCTGTGAGAAGTTAAATACTTGTCACTGGAAAGACTCAGGGGCCAGCAGTAGTAACCAGGAAGCTATACAGTATAGTTATAGCTAGTTTTGATCTACAATAATGGTAGATTTGTTCTTGCATAGTGCCAGTATTTATAATACTTTGGAGACCGCCGGAGCTTGAAAGCTAATTAATCTGTCTGTTGTCGTCTTTTAAGCCAGAAGAGCTTCAGTTTTGGAATCAAAACGGGATTCCAGTTTGTCGTCCTATATGAGGACATTAGCGACAGACTGATGGTGGTAGAATACCTGGATTGTATTGCAGAATATTAGAGTCGTCGAGGGAAAACCCCGTCGTCTTGAACTGCTGGACAAAATTACCTTCAAGACTCAGAAGATTCGCATGGAATATACCATGGATATTTATGTGAACTTATGCGCTGTCATTTTGGAGTCTTCGCTGTGAGGAAATATCATCGTTGAGCTGCAATGCTTTCAACACAGGACACTAGTGAACTCTAAGTATCCCATCTTAACTAATTGTGTGTAATTTCAATATAATGTAACATTGTTTTTTGGACATACCAAATACTTGAACCAAACCGATTAAAAATCATTAAATCTGTTTTATTATATACAATTCAGATCATTTGTGCACAAGGCTCATTTATTTGTGTTTGGAAGGTGAATTTGATGTACACGAGACAGACATTATTAGTTGCCAAATATGTCTGAAGGGCAAGGAGTTCAATCAACGCATCATACCGGCAATGACTTTGGAGCAGAGACATGAGCTGTTACAAAAACATGGAGCAAAAACTCAAAACCACACAAAGAAGTATGGAAAGATGTATGCTAGGTATTACCAAAAGAGATAGGAAGACGTGCAAATGGATAAGAAAGCACAGCAAATTTAAAGGTCAATATATCAAAACTAAAAAATGGAGATGGCAAGACATATGGCACGATCATGGCGGCACTGAATGGCAGCCAATGACAGGTTCACAAAGTAGGGGTAGGCAAAAAACAAGATGGAGAGATAAATTGTGAGTTTTGTGGGCATGACATGGATGAGAGCAGCACAGGACAGGTCCATGTGGCACCAGCTTCAGGAGCAGTGGGTTGAAAATGACCGAAATAGATAGATGGACATTCATGTATTGCAACTTGCTTTATCAAACATTTTGGACATCAGACATGTTAGATACCAAAAGTTGTTTACGCTGTATAAATTATGTGACCTATGATGTCACGTGTTAACATTCAGGACGCCCTTGGTTGTTTTCTGGCAGGCAAAATATTACAGTAGTAATATTTTGCCTGCCATACCACATAATATCTTATCATAAATTACTTGCAGCTGGTAGCATTAGCAAGCATGCTTAATAAGAATGTTGGTATTATTTAATTTGAAACAAAAGTTACCGCAAAAAAAAAAACGAAATTTCCCCGCAAACAAATGTCACACATCTATTGACAATCCTCATGGAACAGGCTGTAAAGATGACGTCAAATTAACGGAAACGTCACGATGGCCAATACAATCTTAGATTGTTGGTAACATGGATGCGCCAGCAGTTCCCGTTTTCATTTTATTGTCTTCTAATTTATTTAGTGCGATTAAGGGAGTGTCTGAGGGGGGTACTTTGTACCACCCTAAAAGTGAAGAAATTCTGAAAATCTGGTCTTAAATTGGTGCAATTTCATGCATAATAGGCCTGCCGTGATTTTGTTTCATTCCCCTTTTTTATTTTGTATTTTTTGGGTGGGGCCCTGAGAGCAATATTTCTGGGGGGGGGCCTGTCAGCAGCTGCTGACACTGCTGACTCTTAAATCCGCCACTGGGCCAATGCTCTAACACAATAAGTTTTGCATCCCTACATCGGATGACTGTCCAGTTCCTGACACAGACAATAGCCTGCAGCGCCGGGGTCAATATTTTCTCTCTTTTATTGGGGAGTTTCCGTAACCTGACCCCTCTGACACACTTATAAATTCGGAAACCTTAACGGAATAGGAAATAGGGGTAAGTCTCAAGAACTTTCCCCTGTACAAAAATTGATGAGCTCACTTTGCCATGCCACGCCCTCATGAAATTAAGGGTTGTTTAAGGTGCTTGTGAAGCCACCCAATATCTATTTCGTGAAGGAAAAACCACACAATTATATATTTTATAAAGGTATATACATGTAGAGGTAGATACATAACACATGTAGTTACATACATGTACATAAAATGTTTTGCTGATACAATTAAGTTAAAGCTTAAAGCAGACTTAAGGTCTTTGTTTTTCAAAAATGAAAGATTTAACGCGGTTATTGGATTTGTAAAGGAATAGGTCCACTGATTTTACGCGTCGGCATGATGTTTTTACACATTTACTTAATGAATTATATGCTCAATATTCAATTAGACTTATAATGGTACTCAGGTGTTGAAATATTTGAAATGTGTGATTTTTAGTTTTAACGTTATCAATTTGCGCTAAGACTAAATTAAATGTAACTATTATTTTAATAAACCTATTATACTAATATACATATTAGACCAATAGAAAATAAAATAAATAAGACTAATATACCTATTAGTCTAGATATACATGTATTATGATATTAGTCTCAGAAATAGGTATTAGGTATTAAGTGTTTGTCATAGCTAATTGTTAAAACGTGCAATTGATATCTTTTAATGTTTCAAACAGCTGTTGGAAATTTCCACGTGTGTATAAACACTCACCAATGTATTCAGATCATATATTACATCTGGAACTGTGGAGTTTTTGTGAAAATTTCATATACAATCTTGTAACCAAGGTTTTTCTAAATCAAAATTGTATGAGGATTCCCAAAATCATGGGTGTCATTTTTGAAAATGTGTTCTTGGAAGTATTCTAGGGGGAAAGGTTTATACAGGGTCAAAATATAAAAGGGGCCAACGTGTGTTTTAAAGTATACTATCATGTTCAGTACCTTTCAAGGATTACAGAAAGGTATTGTTTGACCTATACCTGAGGGTTATAGCAAAAGAGTTACAAGGCAAACCGGGTTCAAGGTCACACTGGGGGTAAAACTTCAGATTCAACGGTTTGTTTTAAAAAATTTGCCGAATTGTTCGCCTTACTATATACACTCAGAGAAGTTACTCGTTGTCAGCTTTCCGAGTAATGCCAACGAGTATGACTCTAAGTAATGCTAACTTGATGTAGTTGCATGAGTAATACTTAACTAAATGGGATTTATCAAACAACTACTTTAGTTAACCAATCAAGAAAAGTCAAGTTTATATAACTTGAATAGTTTTAGTTTACACCGTTGACATTGCTCAAGTGTAGTCAAGTTACATTACTCATTATGTTAAGTTGATCCTACATAGTTAATAAGTCCCATAGTCTTGAGTTGGCAATACTTCATATACCTAGTTGGCCCCCCTGACTTGTTTTTTTCAACAATGACTACTCTGATGTGGATTACTTAACTACTCGAATTTTGATTAAACTCAAAGTTTATTATACTTAAGACTGAACAATAAGAAGTCTGATACAACTCTGAAATATTGTGCAAATCAAAACATTTATTCAAACTGAAACTCAGTTAATTCTATTGCACATTGGAAATGAAATTTAAAATAGTAAAACATTTCAAGTGGATTCCCTAAATGATATGCTGCTTAGGCGTATTTAGAGTAGGGGTGAGCTATCCGTCATGACTATGAATAGTTCAGATAATTTGAGGACAAGCTAAATTGATTGCTTGAACCTCTTACTGATCCCATTTTCAAGAAAAAAAAAATTAAAAAGTGGAAATGCCAGGGGCCCCAGCAAAAAGGGGGGAACCAATTTAAAATGGCAGCCAACTTACTGAAAATTTTTTTCCCCGGAGACTTATTTTTACCGTTGTCCTTACTAGTGACTGTGGTAAAGTATTTATGTGTCAAGGAACCCCATTTGTAGACAGTTTCAGAGGGCAAGAGCGACTAGGTAAAAAAGGACTGAATGAAATTTAAACTACTTAGTTCTCCAGGTTAGACAAGGATGTAGATATTATTTAATCTTTACTGGAGATGGCCAGCGCAAGATAGGGTTGAAAAAAAAACCCATGTGCGCTTGCCGGATTCGAACCGGCGACCTTCGTATTCAGCACGGACGCTCTAACCGACTGAGCTATCAAGCGGGGTTGGTAGAAGAGCGATAGATAATCATCTATAGGTGTTAGTTCGAAAAAGGCCGATGCCTTCGCTTTCCTAGCGGATAGCATCAGAACGTATATTTAACATAGACGATTACATTTGTTTTGAAATTTAAATACGTAGTTCTCCAGGTAGACAAGGTGTATATATTATTTTCCTGGAGATGGCCAGCGCAAGATAGGTTGAAAAAAAAAACATGTGCGCTTGGGCCGATTCGAACCGGCGGACTTTCGTATTACATACACGACGCTCTAACCGACTGAGCTATCAAGCTGGTGTTGGTAGTAGAAAGAGGCGATAGGATATCATCTATAGTGTTGAGGTTTCGAAAAGGCTGTCCCTTCGCTCCAAGCGGATAGCATAAGAACTGTATAGTTAAAATATTCGATTATATTTGTTTTGAAATTTAAACTACTTGTTCTCCAGGTTAGACAAGGATGTATGTAATATCTTTCCTGGAGATAGGCCAGCGCAACGATAGTGGTGAAAAAAAACCAATGTGCAGCTGGCCGGATTTGAAACCGGCGACCTTGTTATTACATGCACGACGCTTAACCGTCTGAGCTATCAAGCAGGTTGGTAGAAGAGCGATAGATAATCATCTATAGGTGTTAGGTTAGAAAGGCGTCCTTAGCTCCTAGCGGATAGCATAGAACTTATATTTACATTTACCGATTACATTGTTTGAAATTTTGAAGTAACTACTTAGTTCTCCAGGTTCGAAAGTATTATAATTTATTCTGTCCCTGGAGATGGCATGCGCAAAATAGTGTTGAAAAAAAAACAATGTGCGCTTAGCGGGATTCGAACCGGGCGGACTTTCGTATACATAAACGACGCTCAACCGACTGAGCTATTCAAGCTGGGTTGGTAGAAGAGCGATAGAGATCATCGATAGGTGTTAGTTTCGAAAGTTGTCCTTCGCTTCCCCCGCGGATTGCATTCAGACTGTATTTTTAACTTATACGATTATATTTGTTTTGAAATTAAAACTACTTAGTTCTCCAGGTTAGACAAGGATGTATTATTATTAATCTTTAAACTATCTCGCACTATATTGCGGCTGGCCTCTCAGGAATTACAAAATCCTTACTTTTTGCGAAACATACACATTTCAGCTCTAAAACCATTTCACAGAGTTATTGTTGTTTACTAGTCAGTTCTCAATGAAACCGTGCAAAACTCTCTAAATTTTTTGAAAAAAACTGGGAGGGAGTGCTCTTCAAACCAGACTGTGCATTATTGCTTAACCAAAGTCAATGGTATATGCATTGGACACGCGCCATTTTTCCTTTTAAGCCATGGTTAAAGACTGCAAGTCTAATTGTTTGATGCAATCACTCCAAAAATCCATATTTGGCGATCTCTTGAGGGTAAATGTCGACAGCAGTAAGCAGCCGTCTAAAATGTTTGACCTCCCAGAGGGATTATATGTCATGTAGAGGTGGCAATATCAGCATTTTTTTCCTGCGCTTACACGGAGGTAAATGTCCGACAGGCAAGTAATTGTCTCTTCTCCTCTAAAAGGATGACACTTCCGCCCAGCAGTGTAAGCAATCCACTTTCGCAATCTACTGAGGGTAAAATGTCTCACCGGCAGTAAAGCAGCAAGTCTAAACTTTTGATCTCCCACGGAATGTCAGACTGGCATTATATCAGCAAACGGATATCTCAAAGGCAAAACGTCCAAACAAGCAGTTAGCAACAAGCAGCAACATCAAAACCCTTCCTATAGATAAAAGCCGATCAGCGATAATCGGCAATGGAAAAGATCATGATTGCCAAAATTACCGCTCGGACGGGTTAGGATTCATATTCACATTAATGCCCCAACAGTACTGAACCTATGTTCCGTCGCCGTGACACGTTTAAATCTCGATAGATTCGGTTTAGTCTGCAGGCTGATAATGGAATTTTCGTTATCCATGTGTAGACCTATCCATCCATCCAGACAGGCAGGCATCCATCTGCAGATCACAACAAGTGTGGTGTCTTCTTCCGTGTCGACCTTGGAAACCCTGACGTGCCCTGATGAGTAAAATAAATAAAGAAAACATTTTAATTTGCTTGAGACATAGTGAATTCACTGTAAACTGATTCTCTACAAAAAACAAACAAATATAATTTCTTATTTTGTTTCTGAGGTGAGAAATGATACATTGAATTTTAAAACTCTCATAAACATTTAAAAAGAGAAGGATCAAGATTTTTTACACTAAATGAAAGTCATATGCATGTAGTAGTGTTTACAATAATCACACCATTGAGTCCTTACGGAACTCATACGGCCATGAATCCTATATTTAGGGTTAACATTTTGACCACAGGACCACACACATGTATCACCAGAGTAATTACCTTATGCCTCTTGCAAATCTTGCAGGACGACACAAAATAGGGGGATTGCCCGGGTGTTTCCATAAGGAAAGGTGACACCCTTCTTCTGATACACTATGAATTCGGAAACATTAACCCTCGTTACCGAAGGGGGGGAGGCGGGGGGTTCCCACCCCACTTCAGGTTTTTTCCCCGACTTGCTAAACCCCCCTTTTTTGATGCAAAATTATTTAATGTAATTGTCAATTGACATGTTCCGCTCCTTTTAATAAAAAACAAACATCACCGGGATAGGGTCATAGATACAGGTGTGATCCCAAAGTGATCGATAGGTGGGGTGGTAACCACCCCCCCTCCGGAAGAGACGTACATCATGCTTAACACAAAACAGGAACATCACAGGCACGTGATTGTTGGTACCAATAGATAGCTACTGTACTCTCGTGCTCTTTCATTGATACCAAAATGAGTACCAACATGTAGCGTACGTCACACTGACGTCATAAAGTTCGATGTCAGCAAAACTGCATGTCCATGACACACACAGTTGCAAAAATTCAATTTTCGCCAAAAAAGGGTTAGGAATGGGAAATAGATTTTCATGCGGTTTTGACTCTAATGATGGGAAATGACTTTTTTATAAGGAAATCATATTAGAGATATACAAGGATGTTGAGTCGCTAAAAATTGCGAAATATATCAATTTTCCACCCTATATTCAGCGTTTTCGTACTTTCCTCACATATGACGTCATGGTGACTCATATAGGAATTTTAGTACTTATTTTGGTACCAATGAAGAGAAGAGAAGCAAGAGAAGAAAACGAAACTCGAAGCTAATCATTTGGTACCAAATTTACAGTGAATCGGTGTCAGTAACGAAAACAACAGCCCCTCCCCCCCATTCGGGCGTTTTGTTACAAAAAAGGCTCATCAGGTAGAGGGAGGGTTTAACGGAATAAACCAAACGGGTATGTGGTTTATTCCGTTAGGTTTCCGAATTCATAAGGGTGTCGGGAAAAGCATGTTGTCACCTTATGGAAAAACACCCGGGGATTTGCCCATGCCACCCTCTGACGCCGCAATGCTACTACTACCTCACGCAGGGGGTATTACTTCCATCAATGAAACAGAATCATTGCGTAGCTTCATACCTGATTACCGTTTCATAAAAGTCCCAACAACATTCGTCATTCGTCTTGCGTTGTCAAAAAATCACGCGTGCTGAGAAGTGTAGTGGTCGGCCGTACAAACTGTAGAGGGAAAAATAGAAAATGTTGATTAAGTAACACTCCCTGGAACCACTTTGAAGGTTTTTTATGCGCAATGTTCCTGACCGCTTGAATCCTCAGGGATTGTTGGCCAGTACCAGACAAAACAAGACAAAGGGCGCACGTGTGCCACTTGCAAACAAGGGCACAGAATTGCCTAGTCCGAGGTTGCTCTGATAGACACTCCATATTTAGAGAATAAAGGTATGATTTTGGGAACCGGTACTCTCTTTACGACAAATTGAAACCAAGGCGATACCATTATTTTAAGTGGAAGAACGAGGCCGGAGGCCAAGTTCTTCTACGCAAAAATAATGGTGTCGCCGGGTTCAATTCCTCCTAAAGAGATTACCGGTTCCCCAAATTATACCTTTATTCTCATTCTTAAACAGCTCTATCATTTGAGGTCATCTTCAACCCAATTTTGCGATACTTTACGGCTTAAATACAACAAGAAAGGACTGCCAACACCCAGTGACAACAATCGAACAGCGAAGTTCTAATTGAAAAATCTTTCTACATTGAACTCGTATGTACATTTTATTCAACAGCACAAGTAGCAAATTATGTCTCTATCTCCTTGTCTGGTGAAAGAAAGTCTTCCGTATGACACTAGAAATTTCCGTCGACTGAGCTAGTATGTATCGTAGAATGTATGTGCTCGACGTGCGTACGCGGTAGCATCTGTGTAAGAGACAAATTATAATTGTTTCGCACTGTAAAAAGCGAATTTAGGGCACCGAGAGACGAATTTATTCGTTGGATTTTGACATGAAAGAGGTAAAAAACTGTGATTGGGGTGAATATTCTGACTTAGGATAGTCTCAGGTATTTAAATAGAATCCAGCTTCGATGGTCTAATGCTTCAAATATAGAGGGAATAGGGGATCGTGTCTGCGGGTAGGTTTTTCACCCGCAGCCTATGCTACAGTACAGTAAAGAAAAACTAAAGCTTTTGGAATACAGATTTTCCCAGACCTCGCGCTGCGCGCTCGAGGCTGGTTATAAACCACAGATTTCTATTTATAACACTAGATAGCAAACGCCAGCTCCAAAGCCGTAACCATCTTTTCCCGCAGCGCGTACTTATTTCCATAGCGTGATGTACCAATTTATTCATATATTCCCTGATTTACATAGCGTGGTGTACCAATTTATTCATATATTCACGCATTTGCATAGAACGATGTACCGTTTCCAGGCCAACAGGTTACGGCGCATGCGCGCACGCGTGCGAGTTTCGAATGGATACCGTAATGAATATTTATAATTTTCAAAACACGGTTACGGTGGCCGCCTATTCTTCAACGCGGGCGTACGGCATCTCTGTTATTAATATCTATGTTCTAAACGGACTATAATCATATTCATTAATTCTGGGACACGAACGACCAAAACACCGCGTATGTGCGTATCCTTACCTCGGAAGCGTATGTTCCAATGCCCTTGACAACGGCAATATAGCGCGTTTAATGCAGGGCGCAGTAGGGCGTAGTCGTGCGTAAGTTGAATGCATGAACGCTTGTATCAAGCTCTCTGTGCGTACGCCGTGTCCCAGAATTAAAGAATACGATTATAGCCTAGGCTTAGCCCAGCTAAGGCCTACTTCAATATCATGAATATCGTATAGTTATATGTGGCATACACTCCCGGCATACGCTATATCTTGCTTGTTTTACAAACATTTGATACACTGGCATATCCAACATTTATGCCCGGAGTTAATATGTGTAAACATTTACATGCCATTACATAATGGTACTTGAATTCTGTGCCCCCATACCATGCCCATCATGCCCATGGCCATGCACATTTTCAAGGCACAGAAATTATGCCCAACTTTGCAATCTAAACAAATCACAACTTATTTTTTTATTTTAAAATTTCTGGTTTAAATATACAAAGTAGGGTTATCGTGCAAATAATGAGTAAAATAAACTGCAATGTACGTAAGTTTTCACTGGACTGTTTGACCGCCAAGCAGAAAAAAAGTCGTGTCGCCTGCGAAAGCCCGAGAATCCAATCACGTGACTCACGTCTATTTCTAACTTAGTAAAAATAGTATTGTGAACAAGATGGGAAAAAGGAGTTTCCCCAAAGTAACTGTTTCAAGTTCAACCAACACGAAAACACTACATATGTTGGATACACTTAAAAATTTCAAGTTACAAAAGCTGTTTATATGTTAGAGTCTTTATAACTTGAGATTTCAAGTAATGTAAACGAGTGTGCATTTTTTAAGTTGGCTTCACTCATTTGATTAGGTTGTAATAACAATGCAAAAAGATCATTTTTCTGAGTGTAGAAGCCGAAAATATACAGGTCGCGTTGTCAATGACGTTTTGATGTTAATTAAGAGGGCAAATATGGCCGTGGTCCACAGGGTCTATGGGAGACCACTAATCATATCTGTAAAAGTCTCACTTTGAAAGGTGAAACACAGAATCTATATACATTTTCTTATTTAGTATGACCCAATGAACGATTTAAAACCAGTTTCAACAAATCGGACCATTCCGTAAATAATGACCTTGAACTTTCTTGAGCCTATTGTACTAAAACAATAGGCCGTAAATATGGCAAACTATACCTTTTAAGAAACCTTATGAAAAAACGAACAGATTGGTATAAATCTAGTAGATCATTATGTTTGGCTCGACATGACTAGAAATGGGTGGAATTTTTGGATGTTTCAAGTATTAAGGAGTAAATATTATTTAATGGGTTTAGTTACAAACACTTACAAAACTATCCATGGTACAATTTACCTGTTTTACGCGAAAATCAAATATTTGTTAGATGAGTGTATAGTCTATAATTAATAGGCTACGTTTGTCTATTTGTATGTTTGTCCGTCCTTATTCTCGGAGATTATTTAATGTAATAGTCAATTGAAATTTTCCGCTCCTTTTCGTCCAAAAACAAACATCCACCTGGGTATAGGTAAGATACAGGGTGATCCCAAAGTGATGGATGGGGAAGGGAAGTACCAACATCCCTAGCACAACACAGGAATATCACAGACACTTGATTTTGGTAACAATATATAGTTATGGCTCTCCTCTTTCCATTTATAGCAAAATGAGTACCAACATGCCTAGCATTATGTCACAATGACGTCATAAACTTTGCATGTCAGCAAAATTGTCAATTTCCATCAGGACAGTGTAGAATAGGGGAGAATTCCATTTTTTGCCAAAAACGTTAGGAATATCCGTTTTTCTTGCGGTTTTTGGCTCTACTTGATGGGAAATGCCTAGTTCTATATAATGAGACCATTTTAATGCTATAATAATGTTTTTGAGTCGCTAAAATTGTCCACCCTATATTCAGTATTTTTCATACTTTTCTCAACATATGACGTCATAGTGACGTAATAATGGGGATGTGGTACTTATTTTGATACCAATGGAAAGAAGAAACTCTATCCTATCCTGTGGTACCAAAGTAACAGGAATAAAATGTTCAGTAACCTAAATCACAGGGGGTGGTAACACCTTCTGGAGTTTTGTTACAAACATGGCTTAGGTAGACGAGGGTTGAAGGGACATAATGGCATGAAAAAATGACATAATTCTTCTTATCGTGTCCAAACACTGTGGTTCTCAAATATGATCCAGCCAGGGATGAGTACAACATATGGCTGCTTCACTGGCATAATGAAAATGGCCCTTACTGAAATCACTTCCACGAGTTTGAAAACAATTTGGATGTTTACATTCTGTAAAAACAGTAAAAACAGGAAGAGTTCCAGGGGGATGTGGCAGTATGTGGCAACGATTTAAAGAAAGGAAGTTTACATTGGTGGACAGGCTACATATATTTTCTTGTGTTCTTATTGAATTATTTTTTACAATAATACTGTAATTTTATACGAATGGATGCCCGTATACTACAGTAAAGTTTACGATGCGTTCTTTTACAGTGAATACACAAATGTGTGGTCTATTTGAGAAACCATAGAATATTTTGTTACACAGGGATTTATAATTTTACCGTCATGTTAACAAGTTTTGGCTACATAACCAGCGTTTCTTTTTCACTGAATTACAAGGGCGGGCCTGAGGGAAATCACAAAGAGAAATAGGTGATAATGTATCAAATAATGTTTCAATTGATCAAATTTAACAGGTACGATGTTCTATAGAGTATATGAAAGGGATCCTTCTCTCGTAAAAGAGAAAAAAAGATATGAAAGATATGCCGTAATTCGTTATGTCATAACTCGTAAGAAAGTGTAAAAATACGCGAACCACAGAGGGTATAAGATCACGATCAAAACACTGATTAAAATCATTGAAAATCAAGATAAATATACAATGAAAATATATAAATCATTCTTTCTCTGATTAAAACCTGATTACAGACATAATTATAAAATAGTGGTAATATTTAAGATACGGGCACGGTAATAATAATTATTTTGCACACAATACGCCATGATCGAACAGGCACGCAAGCGATGCACATCACTGAAATTAACCTCCCGGCCACACCGGGGAAGCACTTTAGTGATGTACCGCGTGCTAGCGTTATGACTCAGAGATTTCCTGAGGAGGGCGCCCTCAATTTCCAAAAAAATCGTGTTTTTTGCATGTACATAATGCTTGTCCATATACTAATCACTGTGTGAAATTGCTAAGCTTAAATCGAATTCCTTCATATAGAAAATCACAACTTTGTTATAAAATTCCGGATCCGGAATTTTTGTTTTACACAGTATCCTATGGGACGTAATACTACACACAAATGTTAACTGCATCAAAACGAAAAATCCGATTCATCTCAAATTTCGGAATTGTGCATTTTAGGTTACTATCTTTAGTTCTAGTTGTCTATTTTTCATTATTATACAAAAAAAATATTATTTCGAAATCTCTGAGTCAGACTTTAATCAAACGCTGGATACTTGCGTTTAAATTTGGCGCAATAGGGCTTTTTAGGGGGAGGGAAGGGGGGGGGGGGGGAGGGCTGGGGGAGACCTGAAAATAAAAGAAATGAACCTAGTATACAATAAACGTGTTCTCGTGATGAAGATCGGCTTTAGCTTTCGAAAACTTTCAGTTTCCCTTTAAAAAAGAAGTGTTGTGACCCGACATGGAAAGAAGAAAAATAGCAATTATTAATGCACTGTCATATTTGGTATTGTAGATCGTTTATGTGGTATGTTATAGAAAAACTATTGCCATGCGTTTTAAACAATCGGTGCCAAACTTGTGACACCTAGCACCTTCAAAAATTTAACCCATCAACCCCTCTTTAAAAGTATCATTTTTGAGTAATTGCATGGAATATCAAAAAAAATGACACTTACAATATCGATGCGCTTCTTTCCATAAAAAATACCTCCACCAGTGATCTGAATGAAGTTAGTAAGTCTGTAAGTGTAAAGTATTTGCTTTTGTCCACTGCGGTTCAAGGTCTTTGGTGTGGTTGTTTTTTGGTGGTGGTTGTAATTTGTTATTAGGTACTGTAATGGTTTGTATTGCCAACGTGATGAATAAACTTTGGCATGAAAATCTAACCACAATGAAGATACCACACAATGAACACACCACTTTCACAGAAAATAGTGTGGGTGACACTAAGGCGAATTTCTTAATTTGTTCCTTTAGCCTACAACATGGCTTGGAAAAATGTGAACGTTTCGCGCATTCAACCGAAAATCCCCCCCCATTGTCCTCATTTCATAATCTAATTTCATGCATTGTTGATACACATGCATTGGTGTGAGTGGAGGCTGCGTGACGCTTTGGAATAGATTTAGTCACATGTGCCCAAAACACGTGGGCCCATTTGCAGTACGATGGTAATTTGCCCTGTATGTCGGGAACCCATAACATGTAATGTATGGTTGCCAGTGTCCCTGAGTTTTAAAGTCTCTTTTATACATAGATTGACCCGAAATCCGTGGGTTACATAACATGTTCAATACTTTTACTTACAAATCTACTATTAAAAAGAAATGCCACCTGGCTTTCCAATATATTGACATAAATTGGAAAGAGGTACAACAAAAGTGTTGTCTGCTATTATGTTAACTAGCAGGCAAAGTATCTAGCCAACGCGTTGAATGGAAACTCACACGCGTTTCAAGCCTTCACAACGCGTTGCGACCTTCACACCGCGTTGCCGAAGGTCAAACAATAAGGTTATAACGTATTGCCGCAACTCGTTGTGAGAAAGTAGCAACGCGTTTGCGACAATTTTGGCACGCGGTGTGGCTTCGGCCATCAAAATCAATCATTTCTGTGACGTATTTCAAAACAATAGACCCACAACGCTTTGCGAGCAATACGTTTGACCCTTATGGCTTGCACAACGCGTTGCAAGCCTGTCACAAAGACAGCGCGTTGTGAAGCTTACAACACGTTGTAACTTCACAACGCTTTTTGAATGCAATAAGGGTCATAACTTATTTCCGCAATGCTTTGCGAAGGTTTGCAACGCGTTGTGAAGGTCGCAACGCGTTGTGAGATTTATATTTTTGAAATACGTCACAGAAATTCATGATTTTGATTGGCCGACACCGCAACGCGTTGTCGAAATGTCGCAATGTCGCAACGCGTTGCCAAAATGTCGCAACGCGTTGTGACTTTCTCACAACGCGTTGCGGCAATACGTTATGACCCTTATGGTTTGTGGACCTTAGCAACACGTTGTGAAGCTTGCAACGCGTTGTGAAGCTCGCAACGCCTTGTGAAGGTTTGCAACGCGTTGCTAAGTATCTAGCAACACGTTGTGGGTCTATTTTTTGAAATACGTCACAGAAATTCATGATTTTGATTGGCTGACGTCGCAACGCGTTGCCGAAATGTCGCAACGCGTTGCTACTTTCTCGCAACGCGTTGCAGCAATACGTTATGGCCTTTATGGCTTGCCATACGCGTGGGCTTCCGCTAGCTGAGTAAACGGGAGCGATCACTGAAACAGGACCGGTCACTGAAACAGAAGCGATCGCTGATGAAGAGGTGACACACAATGGCTACAACACCGCAAACACACCAGGCTATCGACAATTTTGACATATTGATCGCATGTTCTAGCTAGACTCCTCTCAAGTATATGGATCATGTTTGGCTATTGTGTATAGACTCCTCTCAAGTATATGGGTCATGTTTGGCTATTGTGTATAATATTGTCTGCCAATAAGGACGACTATTTGATTGGTACTTCTTGGAAAATGATTTGCCTGACCTTATACAGTACCTTACGGAGAATTTCTGACCAAATCACCGATGACAATCATCACATTTTTGTGTTTTGACAAAAAAAAATCCTGATTTCGTGTACAAAACTTTAAGCTCATGGAGGCTCCCCTTGCCGACATCCGAGTAAATTTTAATTTGGTAGAGGTTACTATTTTGACAAGTTGCACACTTTAAGACTATAAAGACAAGAAAATCGATTGACACGAGGGGGCATCAGATGAACCATATTGCTGGTAATCACTAATATACGGGGGGGGGGGGGAACTCCAAAAAAAAAAAAAAAAAAAAGGGGGGGGGGGGGGGGGAACTCCCATCTTGCAGATGACGGGCATGTAAGGCTGTTAAGACCCCAATTTTCAGCACCGCTGTCACCCAAAGACCTCACATAGTTTGAAAATGTCACCCAAAGACCACATTTTATGGAAAGTTTTACCACTGTCACCTTAAGATCCCTTTTGGGGGAAAATTGTTAAAATTTTCACCCAAAGACCCCTATTTTGGTGAATTTTTGCACAATTTTCTAAAAAGACCATATCACATATTTTGGAAAATTTTGCATACAAATTTGTCACCCGAAAAAAAACTATTTTGGGGCATTTTGGCTGTCTCTCTCCCAATTACCCCTATTTGTTTGAGTCCTCTGTCACCGAATGCCCCCGGGTTTGGAAGCGCCAGCCTTACACCCATATCCATTTCATTATGTGATCCCGCCCAGGTATACGGTTCGCCGCGTAATTATCCCCCAGTAATGGTGCTACAACACAATACTACTGAACGATACACCATGTCACAGTGTACACGTTTACAATCGTGTAACAACACGATTTGCTTGAAATCGGCAGCGACACCACATGCTTACACGTTGAAAGCGTGACTAAATTGATGCAAGCAAAATTTAAATGCCATTAAAACCTAGGGGTGTCCACCTCAAAACAAAACTGTCATCTCTACAGAACATATTTCTACATCAAATGATGACATAATCTTTCGAGGACACCCTCTAGAATTTTTGTAAAAAATGGTTAAAGTTGCAGAAAATTTCGCATTTTTGCATTGCGATGATCAAACTCGTGAGGGATTATGGGTAGTCTGGCAAATCGAAATTAATCAACGACAGCATTTTTATTAGTATCAGCTAGGAGTCACGCAGGCGGCGGTAGCATGCATTGTCATATTCGACTATGTATAGCGCCACCACCACATGCATCCAGATCCGGTGTGACAGGGCA
This sequence comes from Ophioderma brevispina, assembly GCA_023653785.1. Lineage (NCBI taxonomy): Eukaryota > Metazoa > Echinodermata > Ophiuroidea > Amphilepidida > Ophiodermatidae > Ophioderma > Ophioderma brevispina. The sequence goes on from JAMKCH010057687.1 coordinate 38,468, forward strand.
TATTGTCCTGCGGACCCATAGTCCGCCTACAACGGTGAAGAATAGGACACTCGATTCAATTGACTCCTCACGCAAAATTAGTTTCACGCTTTATCCCATTGTTGTCTATGGAACTCGGACTATGGCTCGGGCGGACCATATATCTCCTTTTACACCGGTATTGCCGCATTAGTTATATAGTATGGGGAAATTTTAAATCAATTGAAATTGTGTTTAAATGTACGCCGATGTTTCCACCTTTATTTACACGCCTATAGCCCTTATAGGGTTCAATGTCATCATGGGGTAAAATTATCAAATACTTAGATTTTGTTGAGACTTTTTTCAAATTATTATATGGCTTATATTCTAAGAGAGGGTGAAATACCAATTGTGCCACTTTTCACAAAATGGCATTACACAATCGAATCATGCATGTTGAAAGGACTCATTATTGATTCGCAAGAACTCATCCATCACACAATTATAATTCTTGGTCCTTTTTCTCAGTAAACATTCTAAAATGACTTCATAAATAAGTAGAACATAAAAATAGAGCACACTCAGCTGGAAACATATAGACATTATCAAACAATAATTATTGCACATCTTGCATAAATAATATATATTTTGTTTTGATCTAATATTCAATCATCCTGAAGAGGACATCTCATTAAGTACTCTCAAAAATTTGTTATTGTTATCATTATCATAATGATGTTCAATCACTTAACAGGTTTCTTTGCATTATTGTGTGATGATCGAGTGCTTTTAAACTGTTAAAGACATTACTGTGTATCCCATTCTGCGAAAAGTGGCACAATTGGTATTACACACTCTCTCAGATTATTAGCCATATCTCTGGATTGCAACAACCAAATCGGATGGTGTAAACGGTATTCCAAAGCCAAATCTTCATTTGTGATATGATGTAAATATTACGCACGTCACTATTTTATTTTTTTCACCTCCAACGAGGGAGCTTTTGCCTTGCACTTTTTTTTTGGACACCCTGTAGGCTGGCCAAAATTGTATTGAGTAAACCTTAAAGTGTACTAACAGGCTAATTTTTAATTTAAGTGTGTTTTAAAAGATGTCTTTGCGGTCTGAAATAAATAATATCTACTGCAATATAGATTGCCTTATTAACATAATTAACTACTGTCCATTCAATTAGCTTAGACCCTCGGTTTTTAATCAATATTAGAGAAGGTAGATGTGCCGGGAAAAAACGTGAAAGAAAAGTTTGTATTCACGAAATTACCCAACAGGATTTTTAAATTTCAAAACATGTGGATGGAATTTACGTACAAATCTATTGAAATTTGACCCTTTTCCCCTCAAAATTGCAAATGATCTGACCATCGTCTGGTACCATTAACAAATGACGTGTGAGGTGGTCTTTGGTATTATACATACGAGGTAGGAAGCGACTATCGATGTAGCGATACCCACTGCGATCAATATCGGCGGACCAGAAGACCTTGGTCGGACCGTGACCTGCTGATATTGTGTCATCTTCTTTTAATAGGACATAATACAAAGAATGTATTGTATTTGTATATCTTTGAACGTTTGAAGCGACATATTTTTGTATTGACGATGTGCCATGTGACATCACCGCCGGGCTAAACAAAGCTGTCCGGCGGTATTCGTGAGCACCTGTAGGGTTTATGCTTTTAAAATTCCCGCTCAATCAGTATAAATAGCCCATTGCTGTAGCTGTATGTGATGTCCTTCGCACCTTGATCACGTCAGTAGACCAGGTGCTAAGTTGCGTGAGTAAACATTAATGTCACATCAACTATAAACACACCATGAATAACACAAAAGTTGATCAGGGCAATGATTGAATACATTCAAAATCCCAGTGTGAAACCCGGGGGGGGGGGGCACTTGTATTCAAAGGTGGATATGATGCGTGAACATGGACTTTCAAAATGCACCCTAAACACGTATTTTCACCGACTAAAAACAAGCTAAAACATACCCTAACCAAGTATTTTTATCTGTGTATGATACCCTCAACAAGTACGCAGTGCATTGAATCGTAAATATACCCTTTATTATCTTGCTTTGCTTTACTTCCCATAATAGTTCCCAAGTTCGGATTACAATATTTTGGATGATTTTGATCCCTGCTTAATGAGATATAACATGACAATTTCAGGGTTAAGAAAAAACATACCCTTTTTTCCATATTTTACTGTTTTTGACACCCGAAACGATGTACGCGCGTACATCGCCTTGGAAAAAGACACCCTTTTTACGCGTTTTCTTGTTCACGCATCATATCCAAGTGCCCCCCCGGGGTGTGAAAGCAGATATAGTCCGGCAGGAGCCACAGTCCGGGACTCCATAGACGATAACGGAATAAAGCGTGAAACTAATGTTACGTGAAGAGTCAACTGAATCGATTACCCTATTGTTCACCATTGTTCCGGACTATGAGTACGCCGGACTATAATTACTTCTACACCGGGAATAAAATATACGCTATTTATACATTGCAGGCATTGTTGATGATATCGATCAATGTTTTCTACTGTCAAAGAGCGATGCAACGTTTTACACACCTATCTTATAAATAGAACATTCCCGAAAAAGTTTATGCTCATTACGAATATTCGACTGGTTCCGATTCCTTGTCGATTGATGGCCAAAAATCGCAGAAATTGAATAGAATTGGGTGTGAAGAAATACTTTTCAGCACGCACCTTCAAAATCTTGTTGGGTAATTAGATGAATACCAACTTTTCTTTCACGATTTTCTCCCGACACTAATACCTTCTCTAATATTAATTAAAAACCGAGGGTCTAAGCTAATTGAATGGACAGTAGTAAATGTTGCCCATGGATGTCGCCATGTGTGGCATTGGTGACGTTGCTCGGCATTATTGGTGACGTTGTATGACTTGAGACATGGTGGGAAAAAGTAGGGAATCTAGGAAGCTCCTTCCTAGGAAACTTGATGATTTGGAGGGAAATTTTGACTCTGCAATTAACGAAATAAATAAAAAATGGTGGGAAGTCTGTGGGAAATGTGACTCGCTTCCCGGGAAATATTCATTTTTTCCAGCCCTGAGAAGTCAATAGATAAAAACAGGTGTCTAACTTAAGGAATGTCTATGGTACTCCTGGTCAGAAAATCGGATTATATAGTGTGTCCAGTAGAAAAGCAGTAACGATCGATTAAAATCTGGGGCGGATTCTTGAACAGAACATAGCTGAAAAGGTTTGGCTATGTCATTCAGCTACTTATTTCAAGACACACTATGTACTATACCATCATGATTTCTATTTTTCCCTTGGGCCGATCAAAATGGCTGCAATCATACGGAAGATATTATAAACGTTTTACTTTGTTATCAATAATATAGTGTCATTTTTCTGACTGAAAGACATTAATTTGAAACAAAAATGCATTCATAATATGTTAAAGCGTAAATTATATTAAAAAAAAAAAAAAAAAAAAAAAAAAAAAAAAAAAAAAAAAAAAAAAAAAAAAAAAAAAAAAAAAAAAAAAAAAAAAAAAAAAAAAAAAAAAAAAAAAAAAAAAAAAAAAAAAAAAAAAAAAAATTATCGGACTTTGGCACAACTGTATGTTGACGAATAACGAGATACTTTTTGTGCAAACTGTATCTTGACGAATAACCAAACTTAATGATTAGTTACGATTTACACCATACGGTCTTGTTTTGTGTGTGTTTTAGGGCGCTCGAGAAGACAACCGGTCTCAAGACGCCGTGGCACCTACAGTAGGCATGGTAAATTATCATAAATGAAAAGAAACATTTCAATTATTCAATATATCCATCAAGTGATAGATGCAGTACAATGATAACATATGTATAATCTGATAGCACCATCAATAGACAACCCCGTAGAGCTTATATGAACAGTTGGTCCTTAAAGAACTTAAGATAGATATGTTTACAAATAACTACCAATATTTGCATGAATGAAATTATAATGTCAAAAAAAAAAATCCATCATATCAATTTAAGAAGCTAAGTTGGTGGGAGGAAAAACTGCAAACTATAGACGTGACAAAAGTTGTAAACCACTTAAATATACGACCCGACAGGCACATAAAACAAAAAACGAAGGAAACAAAAGATAAATATGCAATACATACAAAAGCATTTTGTAATTAATTGGCGGGCATATGCCATTTAAATGACTCAAGTATGGCAACCTGAACAAACCTGATCAGAAATAGGAGAAATACATCTTATAATCGTCATCAATTTATACCTCTGTAAATATTTACTTGTTCAACAAAAGACATTACAAGTATAGATACACTTCTTTATTTAGGAATTGCTCAACTCCAATGCAAGTACTTTGAGTTGCGTTAAAGCTTTAAATTCATGTCATTAGCTAATCTGCATTAAACAATATAGCCAAGTTAATAAAATGTTCTACATTCTGTTTGCGCGACTTTCATTTTGGTTTTAATTTAACAAATGACCTTTTTGCCAGGAAACAAGTACAATGTCAACACGTATTTCAGAAATTTGTAAATACATTCTTGAAAAAAATAAAACTCTTTAATATTGACATTTTTGAGTTTCAACATTCGATAAATTGTAAGGGGCCGCTTCAAATTATTCATTATGTGTGTGCTTTATTCCGTGTATGTATTTATTTAAGTATTACAAAAATATGACCGTGCGTGGCGTGCGTTTATAGGCGCTCGTCTTGTAATTTTAAAGGTCAAATCTGATGGTGTTATGATTTACACCACTGTAAAGTAAATAATCATTAGTTTATACTCCCAAAGTTTTCATAATTATTGAATTCCATGATTATCTAAAATTAGACAAATTATACTTCCAAAAATGAACCTCTAGGCATCAAGAAATGAACGGAAGTTGATTACAGCAGAGCGACCAAACGCTAAATCGTTTAGATCATTTAGATTGTGCAGTGGTGCTTTAGATGTTTAATTTAAATTGTTGGTCCAATGTAGTGTACATTGTGTAGGCCCGACGAACAAGTCCCATGGCAAGACATATAACTTTGTCATATGCAAAAGACAACATAGATCAGACAAGTATGTTTCCATTGACTTGCGGTCGCCACCTGACACTACACAAGCTCTTGAGACGCGTTATTTAAAAGTGGGTTCATCTGCAGACATCTGCAGACGCTAACCTTTCGAACATGCTTTGCGCACCAGATACATGAAACATATGAGCTGTGTGAAAAAAAAAAAAAAAAAAAAAAGCAGCAATACGTTATGACCCTTATTGCCTTCACAACGCGTTGCTACTTTCTCGCAACGCGTTGCAGCAATACGTTATGGCCTTTATGGCTTGCCATATTATGGCCTTCACAACGCGTTGCGAGCTTTACAACACGTTGTAAACTTCACAACGCTTTGTGAATGCAATAAGGGTCATAACGTATTGCCGCAACGCGTTGCGAAGGTTTGCAACGCGTTGTGAAGGTGCTCGTCTTGTAATTTTAAAGGTCAAATCTGATGGTGTTATGATTTACACCACTGTAAAGTAAATAATCATTAGTATATACTCCCAAAGTTATTGAATAATTATAATTACTCCCATAATTATTGAATTCCATGATTATCTAAAATTAGACAAATTATACTTCCAAAAATGAACTTCTAGGCATCAAGAAATGAACGGAAGTTGATTACAGCAGAGCGACCAAACGCTAAATCTTTTAGATCATTTAGATTATGCAGTGGTGCTTTAGATGTTTAATTTAAATTGTTGGTCCAATGTAGTGTACATTGTGTAGGCCCGACGAACAAGTCCCATGGCAAGACATATAACGTTGCCATATGCAAAAGACAACATAGATCAGACAAGTATGTTTCCATTGACTTGCTACCTGACACTACACAAGCTCTTGAGACGCGTTATTTAAAAGTGGGTTCATCGGCAGACATCTGCAGACGCTAACCTTTCGAACATGCTTTGCGCGCCAGATACATGAAACATATGAGCTGTGTGAAAAGCATGTTCAAAAGGCTAGCGTCGGCAGACGTCTGGCGATAAAGTATGAACCCACCATTAGCTGAAATTTCCAAACCCGATTTGAGCAACTCTCGCCCTGCGGGTTTCTTTCATTCTAATACGTCATTTGCATTGTATTGCTCCCGGTGCCTGTTTTGTCCGTATTTACCACTTTAACGCTGTTCCCATGTTTTGTTGCTGTTATCTTGTATTATATTTGTTTGTTCTCTTTTAACTTTGTTGCTTTTATTTCAACTTTCGACAGGTGTAAAAGATAAACGAGAAACAACTTTGGAAAAAATCGCTAATGTGGAGACGATGATGAAATCGGAAGATGCTCTAGAAGATAGAGAAAAGAGGGAGAACCCTGCACTCAAGACTAAAAACGAAAACGTTAATTAGAAAAGGTAAACCCCGCGAACGCTTTCCTCATGTTTGGTGTCAATAAATAATAGGGAAGTTTAATTTCTACAGCCAAAGTGAATACATTCATATGGAATGTGCAATTTTATTGTTAAAGGATCAATCAAAACAATATTAACTCATCGCCCAACTTAGCCTCCCTCCATACACGTACAAGAATACGTTTCCACTATTAAAATTAGCAGACCGTCTTTTGTGGAATTGTTTGATCGTCTGATGTGGCACCAAGCAAATATTTTTTGATAATTATCCCTTCATAATACTTTCATTTTAATTTTTCTTTCGTTTTGGTTGCAAACTTCCTCCCCAATGGTACTAAGAATTAAACAGAGTCGAGGCCGGGCAATGGCGAATACAAGATATTCCACGCTATGTGCAGTTAAATTATGGACCTAATTTCAGAGCCCGGTTTCTCTTGGTTTGAAAAATCACGACACATTTTGTGATTGCTTGAAAGTCGCGACCAATCTGTACAGGTTGTACTATTTTTACGCATGCATGAAACGATCTGAAAAAAAAAAAAAAACACGAATATAGACCGACCCCAACCTATAGCATTTAGAAATGATTTCAAACTTCTTCTCTTCTTTCTCCGCGCGGACCGCCATGTTTTCTTTTTTGTTTTTTTCATGCTAAAAATTAATATAAAATGAAAATCCTTAGCAATTAAAACACATTATCATTTAAAAAATCAATTGTAGGTTTGTAATTTTCTTAAAAAATGTTTTGAAATATATGCCGGATCTGGAGTGTTGGTGTTATATGGAGTGTTATGGTGATAAGATCATGAAATTTTAGAGTCAGAAATACTCGTCATGAATATGGCAGTGCGTTCCAGTCGTTAGCAGTGTTGGGAAAATCTTTCAAACAGGTGGTTCTGGCATTCCGGAATCTTGAAGTAAGGGGAATTCTGACGCCTAATGTAGTTGTAGTCTCTGGTCTGGTGTCCGAGGCAAGATGGTCATTCAAACAAGGTCGACCTTATTTAACATTTGTCATCATAACTAAGCCGGCTGGTCTCACGCCTCTGTTGCAGAGCTGGTATACGGATGTTCTTCACCATTTCCAGTCACTGACTCCCTTTTGTTATCCTTGTTGATGAAACGGGCACGTCTTTGGACAGCTTCCTTGTCTGGATGTTTTTTCTGTGGGGATCCCAAACTGTACTACAATATTGTTCAATGAGGCTGGACCAAGCTTTTGTAGGTTATACACAAACACCACTATTCAGCTGCCGTAGGATCAAAATCTTGGGTGGACTACTTTCTTGCATGGCATCTGGAAAAAGTGCTTTAAAATGTCTGAAAATGCACTAGTTGTACTAAGAAAGTGATGAAATTTCATGATTGACATGGTAGACTGGTATGTTTTCTCAAACTAAGCGGCATTTGGACTGTGAATTTGAGGAAATTTACTCCGCGGTCATCAATTTCACATCGATTTGCAATTACTAGCCTTTGGGCGACTATAGAGAATCTTGGGTTGCCGGTCTGACATCGGGCAAGTTTGGTGATTCGTAACTCAAAAATTGTGTCTGTTCGTATGGGTTTGTTCAAAATTTGGTTATTTGGTGATTTCAAGCTTGTACTTTGGGGTGACGTTGTTGTATTTCCTCTGTGAGAGTTTAATGTGAAGGAAACATGCTCAAAGTTGCCATTTTTCCATTAGCTACTGTGTATAAGTGAGTTAGTGGTGGTGTAACCTGTAGACGTGAATCTTAACATTTTGCGGGGCATTCACTAGATTACGACGAAGGAAGCTCAACATACTATTGGCCTTGGTAATGACTTTATCAATGTGAGGATTCCATTTCATGTCGGTTAACAGTATAACGCCAAGGTATTTATGCTGGTCAAGAGCCTGCATGGAGTGCCCAGAGAGCTTGTAGGAGTACTCGATCTTACTTTTCCTCCTTGAAAAGCGCATGATGTTTCCATTTCTTTCTCCGGCTTACAAGACATCAGCCATTTCGCCTCCCACTTCTCAAAACATTCAGGTCCTTTTGAAGAATTTTACAGTCGGATGACGATTCGATTGGTCGGTAAACAACACATCGTCTGCAATCAGGCAATCATTTATTACATAGAAATAGAAGGGGGCGCAATACTGTAACTTTGCACCCCCGACATATGGGCCCTTTCCTATATTACCAAACGTAGAGATATGTGACACTGTAAATTGGACAACATGTGGAAAACAAATAAGCTACCAATAGCTTTCATTACCTTTTCATTTGGTATACAAACCTTGCATTTTTTTAAAAAGTCTTAGAACATATGGACCGACATTTAATAAGGAAAAGGCGCAATGCCCAAAGCGACTAGCTGACAAGGTTTCCCAACCTGGGGGTCGCGGGGGTCGCGACCTTAATAAGGGGTTGCGAAGTTAATTTAAATGAAAATTAAGGAGAGCACTTATCCAAAAGGCAGGACCGAATTGGCAATGATATAATTTAATTATGTCAAGCATGCCAAACTGATTTTGCAGTGTTTGATTAACACTTAAGTGCCCGGGGGTCCATAGTACCACAGTTTATTTTTTTTGCGATATTCTCGGTTACCTAATCAATTTTTCAAGGAGTTTTTTGCTAATTGTCTGATTTATGAATACGCTTCTCCTGACCCCACGCTTCATTAGAATTATTAAGGTTTGGGGTTCCCTAGGACCCCCCCCCCGCCGAGCACTAATGGAGTGAAAAAAAAATCGAGATATTTTACTAATTAAAAAATAAAGTAATTAAATCTTGGGATTTATTTGCTTAGATATTATTATTATTATTTGCTTAGGAGGCAATTATGAATAGCATTAAATTTAATAATTAATAATACCGTAAAAACCTCGATCATACACGCGGTGGAACTAGTGGATTTCTCTCGAATTAGACAAATATTATAATAGCGCCTCTTTGCATACTAAAAGTCCACACTAAATGTGTTGGTCGCTATAGGGCGTTTTCATGGAAGATCAAAGATTTAACTTAGCAAGACTTGTCCTCCAGAACACCCAAGCAAATGAATCCTTGCCGAAAATCTGAATTTCAGGTGAACCATGCAGTATTGTCTCTGTGCATGCCGGGGGTCGCATGCCTGAAGATGGGCTATCGAATTTGCAGCGCGGTGTCTCAGGTTGCGTAATGAACTGACTGGTACAATGTAATCCCAATCGTAATCTTCTAACATTTGTATGGAAGGTTTCGTGTAATCCTTCCAACATGATGGGTATTGTTCATTCAACCAAACCGACAACCACGCTGTAATAGGAAAGCATCGACTCTGAATCATAACTATGAGTCAGAATCTCGATCGAAAGTTTTTTTATGTTCTTCTGTTTTTTTTTAAACTAAGAATCTATTTACATTTCTAGTGTGACAAATTGAACGATTTAAACGTGACGGACCGTGCCAATTTTTTTTAAAATCTTTAATCCGATACCATCGTCATTAGTATTATCACGGGAAGATGCTTTTTATTTTGTTTTGTTTTGTTTGTTCTAGTTATGCTGATTAATAATATGAAATGCCTTATTTAGTTATTGTTCGCATATTAAGAAAAAAAAATTGAACAGTTGGATCAGCCACTCGCGTACATATTGCTTGCTAAAATAAATTTCGCTTGTACACGGTCTATGCAAGCGACACAATTTTGATATATAGTTTTAGTTGCAAGAGGAAAAAAAAAGTCAACATTTGTCCTCTGCGGAAAAAAACACACAATTAAAACAAAAAATAACAGGTAGTGTTGGCTCCCCCCACCCCCATTAAAATAAATCTATGGCACCTTTTTTGCCATATGCGTATCTGAGACAGTCTTTTTCAGCGTTTGGTGCCAAAAAAGAAATGATTACGAACGGTAAGAGAGGAGAGAGATAGAGATGAGATTTCATCAAATTCAGTGGAAATAAATTACCAAGTGTAAATAGGGGGCTTTCTGCAAGGACTAGACCGCTATCCCTATACCTTCGGGATTAGGGGATACAACACCTATTGTGCTTCCCAGATGTACGGGGAAACCCAAGTATCTCAGTTTCAAACAGAGCAGATAAACGTTGTGATAGATCAGTTGTAAAAAAGTACCACAATGTTTACAGCTATGCAATCATGCATTGAATAAATGTAAAGGCGAAAAGGTACCTTTTGTCACTGCCATGATATTTGATTATGCTACTATGTGTTTTAGGTTACAGATTTCGGATTATTTTTTGGCAGCGCGATGTCTAGGGTTGCTGAAGAAATGACTACTTCCATTGGAACCTCATTTATATTCTTCTACACTTGTTGCAGGGATGGTCTTAATCTCCCACATTTATTAAGGGACTACCTGTTCATCCAAACCAACCTTGATCTTTCGTATTATACAAAGAATCCACATTTAAACACAGATACATGAGGTTTGCTGTCGACACAATCTTAAAATCTGTAACGCAAAACACAGCAATACACGTAGCCTCGTCTTTTCTCAGTAAAAGAATTTTTCCCACTTCAATGATGATGTATGTTGTTTTGATTCATCTGTTTTCTTTGTCAATTGGTAGTTAGAGCAGGTTTTAAAAACAATTAATTTCTCCAGGTACGGTAACTCTTGCGGACGTTGTCTGCACGCACACATGAAACGGTCCTTTATGTGAGACGAAAGGCAATCAACGATTATGTAAATGCGTCTCTTGCAAATGATTCTGCTTGCAATCCATGACAGGGTTTATTGCCATTGGTTCTAATCCCATTGGTCTAAACTTCAATTTGTTGCACCCGTTGTCTAATACCAATGTGTCAATAAACATTTAGTCTAAACAATCAATTTATCAAATCCAGGATGGTATAATCATCATTTGGTCTAATGCCCATCTAGTTATAAATGCCCATTTTGTCTTACACCATTTGGTTTAATAAATCACAAACACCATTTGGTTCTAATTCCCATTAGTCTAAATATCCATCTAGTCTAGATCCATTGGTCGAATATCCATCTAGTCTAATACCACATGGTCGAATAGCCAATCTGGTCTAATACCTATGGTCTAATACCATTTGGTCTAATAACATCTGTATAATGTCCATTTGGTCTAATATCCATTGGTCTAATATCAATTTCGGTCTAATGTCCACCTGGTTCTAAGGATCTATTTGGTTGTCTAATAATACCCATTTGTTCTAATATCATTATGCATGCATATCCAAAATTGTGATTTTAAACATTTAAATATTAGACCAAATGGATATTAGACCAGATGGGGGGATATTAGACCAAATGATATTAGACCCAAATGGGCATTAGGCCAATTGGGTATTAGACTAGATGGATATTAGACAACTGGATATTAGACCAAATGGAGCATTAGCGCCAAGTGGGTATTAGACAAATGAATATTGACATAGCTGAATGTTAGACCAGTGGATATTAGACCAAATGCTTATCAGACCAATGGATGGTAGGACCAAATGGATTACACACTAAAAAACAACGTGGTCAGTTCCCGGGTAAGTAGTCAACTATAATGCACACTACACCGAATAGTGGTCAAATTTTGACACGAAAAGGGTAAAAATTGCCTTTTTGTGGTCAAAATTTGACCACTATACGGAGTAGTGTGCATAGTGACTACTTACAGGAAAATGACCACCTTGGTTTAGTGTGTAGTAGGACCAATTGGGATTAGACCAGATGGCTAATAGACCAGTTAGATATTAGACCACCAAAATGGAATATTAGACAACGCTGGGTACTCGACCCTATTGGCAATTAGACCAATCGGTGTAGACGATATGGATATTAGCCGATATGAGTTTTTAACCAGCATGATTATTTAGACTACATGGCTATTAGACTAACTGGTAATAAGCCTAAAGGTTATTAGAACAAAATGGTATGAGACCAATTGGAGTTAGACTTAATGGCCAATGACAAATTGGGATTAGACCAAATGGCAAGTCAACCTTTGACGCTATTTTGAATACCTTACCATGTTGAAGAATAGTTATTGGGGCATTTTATCGAGCTTTTATGGCTATGATGTTTGCACCTTCCAAAGTACACAGGATTGCGTGTTCATTGGAACACGCTTCAAAAATCGCTGTAGAAGTGCAACGTAATAGGATCGTGCCCCAGCATCCTCCCAAAACAAATCACAGGGCGCAGGACACATGTCATAAACTGAAAGATTGAATTCCCCGCCTTAAAGCCCAGTTCATTGGACCGATTGCCGGGACAACGAATCCTATTACGTGGCACTTCTTATAGCGAATAGAGGAGAATGTGCCGGCCTGGATGATGTTTCAACGATTCGTAATTGAAATAAACATGCATATAAGGGCCGCTGATTGGTTCCCGTGAATAAACACCCCAATACCCTCTTCGATACATGAGCGGGGTAGTTTCTAGTGCTGCCAGAAATAGATAAGTGAACAACAATGATGTTAAATATAGAATTAGAAGGGTGCGATGTTCAACATCTCTGTAAAATGGGTTTAAGGGCATATACCTCTTTTGGGGTGTTATTTTGAAAAGCAGGGTAGAAGTAGTGAAATGTGGGAAGTAGGGCTTTTAATTTCATTACAAAGCATATTGACTGAGGTTTCAGGAAAAATCATATTTATTTGTAACTTGGATACTCATAGCCAAATGATCTGGGGTCAAAGGTCTTCAATGTGATGAATTTTGGTAAAGCAAAATTGCACTTTTGCCCTAAAATATTACTAATAAGGTCTTTTTTACCAGTGTCGGTATCCGGGTAAGTTACATGGGTCAAGCTTTGCAACCGAATGCGGGACATTTTCAAATTTTATCCGGTGGTTGTGTGTCCATAGCACCGATTTCTGAAAAAAATTCACTTTCTTGCGGGATTTGGACTTTGACGGCTTAGTAAATCCAAAAGTAAGACAGATATAAAAAATCCTTCCATTAAGGGTAGAGCAGTAAAAACACCTACATTTGTGCTAATTTTGGTGTCAGACCACCATTCGGAAGTGCTTAAATTTTGGGGCAAATTTCCAGGTTGCCGAAAAGCAAAAAGATATAGGGCAATTAAGTGTCAGAAAACACTTAATTAATTTTATTTTATAAAATGCTTGCAGTTTGCTTTTTATTCTAGATAAATTATGCTAAATTATAAATACAAAATATCAGGAAATAATCACATAATTAGTCAAAATTAAGTTATTTTGGCATTTTCTTAAATATCATGCTTGAAAAACCAATAAGGATAAAAGTAAAGACCGCGGCTGCTTGAAAAACATAAGAAACCATAAGAATTAGTATTTACATTGCGTGGTACAATGCACAACGGAATGTCCGATTTCACCAAATAACAAGTAAAATAGAGCTGAAGGTAGTGCGGAATTCAGAAATAGAAACTCAGAAATTCTTGCTCCACAAACATTTGAGGGTAAATGCCCCCTTAAGAGCTTCTAATTCCGGGCAGGGAATTTAATAAAGCCGCGCGCATTACCAGAATCCTTCTCCATTGCGAGGTTACCTGGTCGGTCCTGCAGCTTCTATCCAAACAATGCGAGTTCGGCGCGAAAACTTGCAGATGGGGTATTGGGGTGGAGGCCATTCTATCACGATGAAAAATTAAATCGGGCCACCGCCTTTAACCATTTTTGTTGACGATATTATTAAAACATTCGTTTTGCGCATCGCTGAAAAATAACTTTATTGAGTCCAGGAAGTACAAATATGTACTCAAAAAAAACATATCATTGGTTGATTAGGCCTACTCCAGCTCGGGTGTTTGGAGCTGGAGATGAAACAAGTCCAATCTACAGAATATTATTGTACCGCGTTGATTATAATCAATACAGTGATGGGAATAGATGAGTGTGATAATCTTCAACTGGGTTTAACATCCAGAGACATTTCGGAACTAGAAATAGGCTTAGAGCCAGGTGTTGCCCGGCTGGCCAGATTGAAGGGGGGGAGCGTACATATAGTGTTAGGCGCATCCCCGTGTCGCATGGTGGGGGGGGGGCATGATGGGATAGATGTGCAAATCCTTAATGCATGGATATCTCAGCAAATATTGAAAATTCCAAATAATTTCAAAGGGCCCTTTGGTTGTTTTTGAAGGCACGCTGAAGGGATTTCAATGTACTGGTAACATGTCTGAAACTGGTTGATGTTGACATAATTTTGTGTTATGCTCTGTGTCTTGGAGATGATGTTTTGTGAAAAAATGAATTTGGTGGTGAGAGGATGCATTACCTCATATGGAAATGCATCCTCTCACCTACTGAGTTTGCGGATGTTTTCAATCATCTAATCCTGATAATATTTGCTTAGTGTATCGCCAGCTTTCACACCTTTTGGTTACGTATTCACAATACTTTCGTCTTGTACGAGTGTGTTCATTGATACGGTTCCGATCTGGCCTATAAAGCTCTATAACAGTATTTTCGCGAAAAAATGAAGAAAATCCTAATTAGTAATTTGGAATACCCATGATGCCGAAAATTTTAATTATAGGAAGATGAAAGAGGAAGGAAAAAAAAAACATACGCTCCGTGTTGGGGTTCGAACTGGATCGTATGTGGTTCGGGGCGAGAACTATCGACTGCGCCAGGCGGGTTTTGCGCTTGTTAGATGTGAAAATATAATGGTTAAAATGACCTAATTAATAAAACCCAAACATTCTAAATTTACACGTTGCGTAGCGAATAATGATTTGATTGTAAATCAAAACAATTACTCAAAATCGGTCAAATTTGGATCAATTTGTGAAAGAGAAAAGATTGTTTGGGTTGACGTTGCCCGCGATTCCGAATCATTCGAAGGAGGCGTAATCATGTGATCATTTGTCCCCCCCCCCGATGCCGATGTCAGACTCCCCTCAATGCTTTAGTGACGTCAAGGGGCAGTTAAATAAAACTCATATAAAAATTCACTTTGGCCAGATGTCTCATGTTCGTGTGTTTTTCAGGTTTCAACCTGTTGAAACCATTTCTAAGGCGTTCCATGCGATACAATGTTAAACTGTTGGTAATCAGAGATAGTCTTGGCGTTTTAGGTCAATACCTGGTATTTTACTACGAAAACTATTGAGAGAGTTCCCGCCAAGCCCTAGTCGTGCTCTACGCCACCTCCGGTGGTTCCGGGAAACATTTTGGTCCCCATCTGTCTCAACAAAAGCATGATTATTCAGTCGCGTTAAATAATTGGGCTTAATTACAATTAGATTATGACTCGCCCATGTTCAATGTTGATTCAGCTTTGACGAGCTTAATGTAGGCACGATAACACTTTTGGGTGTCTTGATAGGGTTAAGCATTTGCTGTCCAGAACTAAACGTAACGCTTTTCCGAATTACTTCCTTGTAAATATCTCTGGTCATTGCTCAACTGGCTTCGCCATAAAGAACTGTATTCAACACTTCAGACCAACGATTATATTTCGTATTTGTACACTAAAACTCCCGACATTCCATCGCAAATATAAAGGAGTAATGCCATGAAAATTAGCATTTTTTTAATTTTAATGGAAAAATATGATTGTAAAAGAAAATGAAAATATAATATCCAATATTGCCCTTTGAATTGCAGTTCGTAGAAATGATCACTAGAGACGTTACAATTCGACAAATTCAGATAAAAAGCGATATTTTGCTAAGGGGTCGGGGATGAAAATATCGTTGGTTTTACAAATATTCCTGTACAGATCAAAGAGTTTCAATTGTAGAGAAGATGAGGAGGCAGTGAATAAGTACGGTCCGATATAAAGTTCGCGAGAAACTACGTTAATTCAAACGCATAATCTCACAAAGATTTCAACAATGGGATAATCCCTTATACCTACTTGAATTCATATGCGGTTCTCTCCATTCCTTCTAACGCCTTGTTTATCGGGGCCCTTCACGGAAGGTAAATATAAGTGGAATGGGCTTTTGTTGGCGCTCCAGATAATCCAGGGCATGAGAAGATACATAAATGAACCTGGCTTACCTGAAAATTTCAGAATATTTCGGCAAGTGATTCATTGCTTGGGTTGTGCTGGAGACAAGTCCTCGCTAAGCCTAAGTTAACGTGACCTTCGTGAAAGCGCCCCATAGCGACCAACACATTTAGTTTCGTCCTTGGGGCCCAAATTTTTAAACATGTGAATTTGACTTTTATTATGCAAGAGGGGCGCATTCGATTTTCTAATTATTGTCTAATCGAGAAATCCCTAGCTTCCACCGTGCTTATGCTCGAGAGTTTTACGCGTAATTTAAAAATCAATAAGACCTTTTGCGTTCAAAAACCTTATTATTGGAGGTGCTGAGGATTGGGAATTGTGCGAACCACTCTTTTTTCGGAAGTGACAATATCAATGGCCCACGAGGTCAGAGGTCAAGTTCGGATTTCAGTTTTAATTGTGGTATTGTGGGTTCTTACATGGACCCCACCCCCTCATATTGTGTAGTGTCATGATCAAACTCCCAGGGAAAGTGGTTATCTAGGTTGGGGTCCCTAGGAACAAGCCCTCCCTTGGGAACTAACGGAAGTTTTTGAGCTTGGGCACTGAGTATTTAAAAATAATAATGGCACATTTTTAAGACCCCTTCCCCACCCCCCCCCAATTCAAATTTCAGATTTTGGCACAGTTACGTTGGTGATTGTCTTGAAAACTATACCTGCGAACCGAAAATCTTTACAAAAATGCGATTATCATAAATTATGCATTTGTTAATTACAATTTGGATCCATGATGAAAATAGTGCCACCTCGAGACAATAACTCTAACTTGATTTGCTGAACCAATAAAAAAACTCTGGACTGAGCGTAGACAACGTCATGGCGCTATTCCCGGCTATTTCACATTGGAAGCCCGTTTCCAGCGCCGTTGATTTGAATATTATCGGGGATCTCGATAATAATTATTCTAATTACAAATTCCTTCGTTTTTGAGACATCAGAATTCCGAGCCTTAACCATTCACAGGTATGGTTACTATTTCACCGTTACCAATACAACCGTGGTAAAAATCTCAAATATTTTGAAAAAATGGGGGACGTATTCAACAAAATGTGCTTATATTGCTTTAATATGGCATCGGATATGGCCAAAACATAACCTGCAAGTGGTTGGGCTTGAAATCCGTGTATTAAGACAATGCAGTACTTTTTATCGATTCTTTCATTTCTATACGTGGTATCAAAATTCCGACTTGAGATCAAAAACGCCTTTCTCGGTAAATATACAGATTTGAAGCGTGATCTTAGCACCAGATCAATACAGTTTGACATCAAACAAAACATATTGCATCCTTGTTTATCTGAGCTAGTGTAAACACAATCGTTGTTTATTGTTGATTTTTGAGACGTTCAAATTTCCCCCGCTGTATGGTCTATTTGCGGGGGACGGTATGACAAATTCCCTCAAATAATTTTTTTTCACTATTGGTGGTTTGTTTTACATAAAGCAGTTGTATGGAATTGTAAAAACATCCGATGATATAAGTTAACAAATGCATGTCCACATTTTTCGATTCTCTCGCATTTTCTCTGCTAATCCCTTTAAAGTCTCTTTTATAAATATATTGACCAGAATCGTGGTTGCATAACATGTCAATACTTTACTTACAAAAGAGTTAACGTCATGATCAAACTCCCACGGGAAAGTGGTTATCTAGGTTGGGTCCCTAGGAACACGCCCTCCCCTTGGGCACTAACGGAAGTTTTTTAGCTTGGGCACTTGAGTTTTAAAATAATAATGGCACATTTTTTTAAGACCCCCTCCCCCCCCAATTTTCAAAATTTCAGATTTTGGCACAGTTACGTTGGTGATTGTCTTGAAAACTATACCTGCGAACGAAAATGCTAAAAAATGCGTATTTATCATAAATTATGCGATTTTGTAATTACAATTGGATCCATGATGAAATAGTGCCACCTCGAGAAAATAACCTCTAACTTGATTTTCCTGAACCAATAAAACAACTAATGGATGAGCGTAGACACGTACATGGCGCTATTTCCCGGCTATTTCACATTGGAAGCCCGTTTCCAGCAGCCGTTGAATTATTATCGGGGATCTCGATAATAATTATTCTAATTACAAAATTCCTTCGTTTGTGAGACACAGACATTTTCGAGCTTAACCATTCACAGGTATGGTTTACTAGTCAGTTACCAATACAACCGTGTAAAAATCTCAAATATTTTGAAAAAATGGGGACGCTCTTCAACAAAATGTGCTTATATTGCTTTAATCATGGCATGGATATGCAAACATAACCTGCAAGTGGTTGGCTTGAAATCCGTGTATTAAGGGACAATGCAGAGTAATTTTTATATGATTCTGTAATTGCTATAAGTGCGTATCAAATGTCCATGAGATCAAAAAAGCCTTTCTGGGTGAATATCCAAGATTTTAAGCGTGATATTATGCACCATGATCAATACAGTTTGACATCAAACACAAACATTATTGATCCTTGTTTATTCTGAGCTAGTGTAAACCACAATCAGTTGTTTATTGTAGATTTTGAGACGTCATCGCTGTATGTCTATTTGCGGGAGACGGTATGACAAATTTCCTCAAATAATTTTTTTTCACTATTTGGTGGTTTGTTTCTACATTAAAGCAGTTGTATGGAATTGTACACACTTATCCCTGATTTATAAGTTAAAACAAATGCATTTCCACATTTTTCGATTCTCTCGCAATATCTCTGCTAATCCCTTTAAGTCTCTTTTATAAATATATTGACCAGAATCCGTGGTTGCATAACATGTCAATACTTTACTTACAAAGAGTTAACTACTATTGAAAATAAATGTCACCTGGCTTTCTGCATCCATATTGACATGAATTGAAAGAGGACAAAAGAGTTGCCTGCTATGTTGGGAGGACCGCGCTTCGCGCGGTCTCTCGCTAACTGAGTAAACGGGAGCGATAACTGAAACAGGACCGGTCACTGAAACAGAATTAGCCAGGCTGATTAACGACAATTTTGGCATATTGGTCGCCTGTTCTAGCTTGACTCCCCTCAAGTAATGGGTCATGTTTAGCTTTGTGTATTGCCTGCCAATGAGGACGTATTGATTGGTACTTTTGCCTATTTGCCTAACCTTATGAAGTACCTCACGGAGAATTTCTGACCAAATCACAAATGACAATCATCACATTTTTGTGTTTTACAACAAACATCCTATTGATTTCGTGTACAAAACTTTAAGCTCATGGAGGTTCCCCTTGCCGATATCCGAATAAATTTTGAGTTGGTGGAGGTTATTATTTTGACAGGTTGCACAAGAAAATTGATTGACACGAGAGGCATGAGATGCACCATATATTGCTGGTAATAACTAATATACGGGGGCACTGCCATCTTGGAGGTGACGGGTATGTAAAGCTGTTAAGACCCCAATTTTCAGCACCGCTGTCACCCATATACCCCATATATTTTGAAAATGTCACCCAACCTGACCACATTGTTTGGAGAGTTTTACTACTGACACCTAAAGACCCCCTTTTTTCGGGAAAATTTTGAAATTTATCACCCAAAGACCCCTATTTTGGGTGAATTTTGGCAAAATTTTCTAAAAAGACCACATGTTTTGGAAAATTTTGCATACGATTTGTCACCCGAAAACACCCTATTTTGGGCCATTTTGGCTATCTCTCACCCAAATACCCCTATTTGTTAGAGTCCTCTGTCACCGAATACCCCCGGGTTGGGAGCCTTTCACCCATACTCGGCACCCATATCCATTTTATTATGTGATCCCGCCCACGGGTATACGGTACGTCGCGTAATTATTCCCTAGGAATACTGAACGATACACCATGTCACAGTGTACACGTTTACAATCGTGTAACAACGATTCAACTTGGCAACAGGCCTCGGGTTACTTGAAATCGGCAGCGCCATATGCACCACATGCTTACACATTGGAAGCGTGACTAAATGATGCAAGCAAAATTTAAATGCCATTAAAACCTAGGGGTGTCCACCTCAAAACAAAACTGTCATATCTATAGAACATATTCCTATATCAAATGGTTATATAATCTTTCGAGGACACCCTCTAGAATTTTTGTAAAAAATGGTTAAAGTTGCAGCAAATTTCGCATTTTTGCATTGCGATGATCAAACTCGTGAGGGATTATGGGTAGTTTGGCAAGGCGAAATTAATATACGACAACATTTTGATTGGTCTCAGCTAGGAGTCACGCAGGCGGCGGTAGTGAAATACGGCCTTTTATCAAGGCGTGTAAGTGCGCCCTTTCTTGATCGCTCAAAGTTGCCTCGTTGCGCTCGTTGGTGGATAAAAATACGAGGCGTCTTTGACAAAGACTACGTGAAATACTAAACTCATCATCTTACAAGGCCGATGACCATGTCTGTTTGATGTCTGTTTGAACTATTTAAAACCTGAACTCAAATTTCTGCCGAACGGTTGATAAACTGCCATAAATCAATAGTGAGTGTTGTTTTTCTTTAGAGCTTAATTAATAAATACTGTTTAAAAATATGATCCCAAAACGTCTTGCTACCCATTTACACATTAAAACACGTGCAACGAGGGATTTCAAAACATCCATATATTGCGTAATATGTAATAAATTCATTTCGATTAGACACTCAATAAAGTTTTTACTCTATATTTGGCTAAAGAAATGTCTCAGAAGTGAAATTTCCTAATTTTGTACCAAGGAAATCATTCTCAGCGTTTTTGATGGAAAGCTTTACATCAGGGCAAAAAATCAGGGTTTTCAACATTTTAGTGACACCTGATATGTGAATCCCTCGTTACACCCGACAGCATTTACCTTTCTCGGAATGAGAATATGTAATTATTTAAAATACCAAATGGTAGTCTTTGCATTACTATTTTTGTTGATTAGGAATTACCCCGATTATGGACCTTTCTTCTCAATCGATTTTTTGTGTCTATATTTTTCTTCTTACAGATGCATGATTGTGTTATCTTCACATGAAGTCACATCGCAATTGACGTCGTTTCTACCAAAATATGTATTCTTATTGGAGTCATAATTAAATTTTTAAGGTATTGAAGTTGGACGTTGTATTTGAAAGTTATTTCCCCCCAAAAAAACTCAATCACCTTAGTAGATATACTAAATAGAGATATATTTTACACATAAAAATAACATACCCCAAAACAGGGTCATTAATAGGAAGCTTAAGACATCCAGGTAATTTGTAACAGCACATTTTTGAAGAGCGCCCCCAATTTTCAAAATTGGAGATTTTTGCACAGTTGTGTTGGTAATTGTCTCGTAAACTATACCTGCGAGTTGTAATGCTCAAAAATGCGTATTTGTCATAAAAGAAGCAATTTTGTAATTAGAATCAGGATCCCTGATTGTAATGCAATGGCGGAGCTGGAAACGCAAAATTTATGCCCGTCCATGATGAAATAGTGCCACCCCACGAAAATGACCTCTAACTTGACTTCCCTGAACCGCCGGAACAATTAATGGATGAGCGTAGACATGTACATGGTGCAATTTTCCGGTTATTTCATATTGAAAGGACGTTTCCAGCAGCCGTTGAATTATTATCGGAGATATCCAATAATAATTATTCTAATTACAAAATTCCTTCTTTTGCGATACATAGACATGTTCGAGCTTTACCATTCACAGGTATAGTTTACTAGCCAGTTACTAATGCAACTGTCTAAAAATCTCATTTTTTGGAAAATTGGGGGCGCTCTTAAAGAAAATATGCTGTTATTGCTTTAAGTTTGCCGTAACTTTAATCAACAAATGTATCTATTACATGAATATTATAGACTCGTACTCATTCATATTAAAATCACAAAGGTCACAGATCGGTCAAACAGGATACTTGCCGTGGCAATCAACTGCGGCGTGTGTTTTCTTGTGCTAGCTGAATAAATGTCGCCGGAGTCATTTTATTATAAAATCGTTATGTTAACACATAAAGGCACTGAATTGGTCTTAATCATTTCCGGTGAGGGATAATGTGTATACAAACTTTACAACCATGCCAAAATATTAAATTTAACAAATCCTGAGGGCGCACTATTTTTCAAATGTGCCCGTGTTTCTTTAATCCATGTGACCTACAATCATTTTCGTTTGAAAATCTTGAAGAGTAATATCACACTTAGTTTCGGTTTACATATTACTTGTGATAAATCATATTGAAATGATTCCTAAAAGTTAAATTAATACAATAATTAATTAGCTAATTGGCAATGAAAAAGGGAACTGATGGGCCCGCCTACTTATAATCTCATGGCCATGTGTGACCTCTCGGCCAATGGGTCATGTTTACAGCTACGACGATTACCAATACAACGTGAATAACTAAGTTACTATATAGGCTTGTATTTCTTTAATCGACATTCATCTGCTGCACATGATTGTATTCAAATAAAGAAATAGATGCTTTACAGATTAACCAACCTGATTATGTTAACCAAAATTATCAAAATTTGACGCGTGCGTAAAAGCTGCGTCAATGTTATGACATCACTGCACGGAGGTAGAGAAATGGACTATATCATGTTGCTATATAATAGTAGGCCCATGAGAATTAAGTATACTTCAAGAAACCCAAATTCACAAATTAAATCGTTTTCAATGCAGAAACCAGTCATGTTTTGTACATGCATGTCTGCGTTGGTCTTAACATCTAATACAGTGGACGCTGGAATTGGTAGAAGAAAATTCATATGCATTTATATGCAAATCATCACTGATGGGTTTGTTTTGAAAAAAGTAAGGGCAGTGCGAAAAGTCTATCTTTCTTTTAATTTCATTGACGCGTTTCATCACTAATGGGTTTGTTTTGAAACTGCCAGGGAGGTACGAGAAAGATTAGCCACTCTAAGCGTCTTAGAGAGTCTGATCTTTCTCGCACTTCCAGATCATTTTCAAAACAAACTAATTATCTTTGCCAGACTTGGCCTCCAGAACAAGAGTGCAAGAAATTTAAATGAATTAGAAGTAACGGGAACATGTATTTGCAGGGGGACAAGGTTTGTACGGGAGGAAATATAAAGTAGGAATTGTACTGAAATCTATACCACCTCATGATGTGTCCTCGGCCGGAGAGACTTTGAAATAGTTTTTGTTTTTCCGACCTCGGACACATTATTCACCCATAGGTGATGCTGCATCACCCTTTATTTCTCAATTATAAACTCCCTGTCATATCCATAGTGCTTTTGAGTCTGCTTGGTATTTGTAAGTTATATGTATAATATAACTGCGACCACTGATTTCTATATAGCTAAGCCACTATGTATTTAAAATGAATTTTATAATGCATTTTTTTATCTTGGTGCTCCTGTATATCTTGCAATGTATGTTTTTGTCTCGTCTGTCGATGGAATGATAATAAAATATAAAATAAAAAAAAAATCTATACCACCATGTTCTAAGGATCACAAAAAGTATAGTTTGCTCTATCTTTGGGTTATAGTTTAATAGTTATAGGGCAATGAAGGTTCAAGGTCATCCAGGGGTAACATTTTCAGAACGCTCGGATTCTTCTCAAAATGATCCCAAATTCTTCATATAGTCCCAAAGGACCAGGGAAATTTTACCATTTGGTCATGTAATTAGAGGTCAAAATGTAACAATGGTAGACATATCCTACGGGGTCATTAATGCTAAATGTCCAATGCAGAGCAAATGTGGATTTTCTGTTATAGGATATGACCAGAAACTAGTTTCATCAAAAGCGGAGCACTCTGAAAGAAATTACCCCCAGAATGACCTTGAACAATTAATGACCGTAGACATGGCAAACTAAACCTTTTTAATCCTTGGTCGACCAAAATGGGGTACATTTTTGCTCAAAACTTCCAAACCAAACTTCCTTTAGTCCTTAGATTCCACAGGGTAAATGAAGAATAATAGCTTTCTTTAGATACTAGATGACCTTGACAGGGGTCAACGTCATGTGGCATGATCGGAGTGAATTTGGTGTCTGTTCACAATAATTATGTCAAACCAAGGCTGAGTTTGGCAGAGTGGTTTGCCAGAAAGAAGAACGCGTCAAAAACAGAGCAACCGTCTGGTAATTGTAATGGGTATTCATCTAATTGATATGCAGTCGACGACAGCCAGGAATTCCTAAATCTTGACCTTTTGACCTTTTGACCTTATGTACTTAATTTCCTAACCAATAGGTTGACGGATTTATTTGTTGTGTGAGTCTTAAGAAACATACAGACTAGTTTATTGAAAGAAAGTTGTCAAGATATTTAGCCGTTGATAAGACACGCTCGCAGACTCGCAGCTAATTGAAGGCCGCCGCACAGTGGGCCAGGGCAGAGTCAAAGTGTGCCAAAACCCTAATTTGGCCACCACTATTTTTAATTTTTTTATTGCTATTTAGAAAGAAGATGCTCTCAAGAATATATTCCAAAAGTTTTTAAACTCTGGTATATTTTTCAAGTTTTTTTTCTCCAGATAAAGTTGACAATTGGTCTAAAATTATTTCCAAGCTTAAAAACATCAATATGCAATCAGAACCCTGTATCTCTTTAAAGGTAATTCTAATTTATCTATGCTTCTACATATTGTAAAGTCTTTCTTTGCAGAATAATATATTTAGATAAGGTGAACACAATTTTTCCCGTTCAAGAAATTTTAATCCCTAAACGTCTGAAAAATCTATTGAAAATCATCATTTTTTTTGAAATATAAACCGGAAGTTATGATTTCCGTCGATTTCCGCCTCTAAATTGATACAGACGTCTTTAGAAAAGATTGTTCTTTATAATGATACCAAATTTACTTGTAGTCTCTTGCAGTCTTCAACGCTAGGGATTGTTTTATGCCGCCCGGTACGATCAAAATAGAATAAAAATGCCACGTGGTGGCGTACGTAGCACAGACCATAATACGCGTAGACCTACATATAACTAATACGACTTACCATGCAGTGTACCTATTAAGTTTAAAGTTTTAGACTACAGATATTCTAAGAAAAGATTATCCTTTAAAATGACAAAAAATCTACTCGAAATCGTTTGCAATCTGAAACACTGGAATCATTTTATGAGTAACCTACTCAGAGAAAAATGAAATATTCTCGACCAATCAGAAAACAGCATTTTGATGACGTCATAGGAACTCACAAATACTTCCACTCGATTCCTTGGGTCACCAAACCTTATATCCATGCAATCAACCACTGTATTATATATTGGTCTGAGTTTAATCTTGAAAAATATTATCGACCAATCAGAAAACAGTATGTTGATGACGTCATAGGTTCGCAAAAATGCTTCCACTCGATTTCTGAGGTCACCAAACCCTATATCCATGCAATCAACCTAAATATTTTATGTGGGTCTGAGTCTAATCTTGAAAAATATTCTCGACCAATCAGAAAACAGTATTTTTATGACGTCATAGGAACTAAAAAATGCTTTTAATCGATTCCTTGGGTCACCAAACCCTATGTCCATGCAATCAGTCATTGTATTATATATGGGTCTGGATTTAATCTTGAAAAATATTCTCGACCAATCAGAAAACAGTATTTTGATTACGTCATACATATTTGTTAATGCAATTTTTGAATTCTGCAGGCCTCCAAACCCCTAAGATGCTCCTATGATGAGATGTTAGGGCTTTGCAAAGAGAGTTATTGAGTTTTGGCACACTTTTACCTCATTCTGGCCCACTGTGCGCCGCCTTTGGGTTTGGGCACTAAAGCATAAATAATATTAGCATATATTTTCTCATGAAAAAGTCAGTTGTGTTTCTAGTATTTGCGGGTCAATGATCACGATTCTGTTCCCGTTGTTCCCGCCGATCTGAGTTTTCTGGCACTAAATGGTGTAAGTTCACAAGACCTCGTTTTATACCAATATCCGCAATCCGTTTGACAACACCGGTAATCGTGTCAACATGAAGAAAGTTGTTGTCTTCGCCTTGATACTTTGTCTTATTTGTGAAGCGTCAGGTAAGTGTATACAGTATGAACGCCAACGACGCATATAGCCGTTAAAAGGTCAATTTTTAAGGGTTTGAACTTTGGTGAGCGGCATGAATACTAGTAGGGTTATAAATATATTCTAGAAGGTTAGGGAAAAAGGTTTGAAGATGTTTTCTATAGCTTGAAAGGTGCTGAATCAGAATTTGGGGTCCAACCTCTGGGAAATGTGGGGAAATGTGTAAAATAAGGGGTGAAATTAGTACAGGGGTAAATTGAAATCAAGGCAAAATGTGTTTCAATGAGCACCAATGTATTTGTATAAAAAGGGTATAGTTTGTCTAGGTTCTGACCTTTAGTTAAACAGGTACAGCCCTATTAGGGTTCACGGTCATCCTGGGGTAAACCTTATCCAATGCTCCGATTTTGTAGAAACTGATGTCAAATTGATTGTCTTGCCTTTTTTTTCAAAGTTTGGCATTTGGTTGTTAATTAGGGGGCGAAATGTAACAAGGGTCTACATATAGTCTATATGGGTCACCAAAAACTTTACCTCAACTTGTATACAGAGCTGTCATCCAAAGAATTAAAATGCATTTTCCACTTGAGTATGACCAGAGCAATAATTTGACGCCAGTTTCAAGAAAATCTAAGCAGTGGATATTTTGGCCACAGGATGACCTTGAACCTTATCAGAGCTACCGTGTAACCAAAGGTTCGAACCTATACAAACTATACTTTTTTTAATCCGTATAATGAGACAAATACATTGGTGTACATTTAAACACATAATTTGACTTGATTTTCAAATTTACCCCATACTAATTGTATCCCCCTTATTTTACAAAGTTCCTACATTAAGCGTGTTATGTTAAGAGACCAAGCAACGCCTGTCATATATTACACTTTGGGCGTTACATGTTTTCCGCATCTCTTGGCCTGCTTAAGTCCCAATCGACTTCGTTTCTGGTGGATGGTACCATACAACCAAAAAGAAAATTCACAAACCAATTATCAAGAATATTTTAAAAACAAATTGGTAACCTATTCCCACCCCAACTTCAGCCTAGACTGATCTAACGAGTACTTGTGAATCAAAGAAGAAAGACATTAATTTAAAAAAAAGTATACTGCAATTTACAATAGAATGTTAAGAAGTTGAAACCGATGGTATTGTTATACAAAAGGAAAAATACGAAACCTATAAAAGACATGCTGCTCCAACACAAGTACAAACCATTGGAGCTAACTGAAATAAAAAAAATAATAAAATAATTTATTTCAATGAGGTTTGTGTAAAACACCTAGTGACGACAGTGAATAAGGAATATTAATTATTCTTATGGTAGCTGGCATCAATATACCTATAAGTGTATAGTTCCCAGATGATTGCATTTAATTTCCTTCCTCCTTCTTTTGATTGGGCTCCTTTGTCCGTTACTATTGTTTGGTTCTGTTCTTATCGTCACTCCGGGTAATAAACAGACCAATAGATTAACCAAACGGAAGACCCTAAATCAGGAAACCTGTACATTTTCAGATTGGTCCTGTTCATACCAACAAGTTGACACCAATTATTTTGCCAATATTGAAGCATTTTGAAAACAAGAATTTAAAGGAGCAAATTGTAATATACGTGTATCAAATCCGGGTATCAAATAGTTTCCAAATTAATTAGGCCTAAAATTGATGTAATTTCAAGTCAGTACTGCCTTCTATGCCTATGGTATGATTTCAGCGATGCCATATAGTTAGGGCCAATATAGAGTTTTGGGTCAACGTTTGTATGACAAATACTCCTTTAATGGGCAAATTTAAAAAAAATGTGGAATAAAGACAATATGTATATAGAATTGTGTACCTATAGAGTACCTTCAGTGTATTGTTATGGCGCTATTTTTCATTTAAGCAATGTTATTGGGGCCGATAGTGGGAAGGCTCTATTTAATGTTCGCCTGTTTATCCTTCCGCAACTATTTAAAGCATCGCCCAAATGGGGATTAGTTGTAGCCCTCGCCCCTCGTGTTGTGTGTTCGTAACGTGACGTTCTCGGGTGTGTTAAAGCGGCACTGGCACATTTTCACAAAAGAAATCTTCAATTTGCTCTCAAATCATAGTCTAGGCCATTGGAAGAACGGAGATAAATTTTACACATAAAAATAACATACCCCAAAACAGATAGGGACATTGATATGAGGATAAAGACATCCAGGTAATTTGTAGGCCAACTTTTAAGTTTTCTATATTTTTAATTAACACCCGTGTATATTATATGAATATTTTGACTCGTACTCACTGATATTAAAACCACAAAAGTTATAGACCGGTCAAACAGTGTACATAGCGTGGGAAACATGCATACGGCGGCGTGTTCTTGTGTTAAACGCCATTTTTGTCGTCTGCTGAATTTAGCGTCGCCGGCGACGCTAAATTACAAAATCGTTCCGTTTACCCATAGGAAGCTGATTTGGTCTTAATCATTTCGGGTGAGGACTTTGTATATAAAAGCTTTACAACCATGCAAAAATATCGATTTTGAAAAATCTTGAGGGCGCACTATTTTTCAAATGTGCCAGTGTCTCTTTAAATCTTAGTTATAAATTAGAAAGAATGGCTAGAGGTCAGACGGATAGAGCCTGTCTTGGATACAAAAACAACCAAAAGCTGATCAAAGACATGAGTCATCAAGAACAAAGGAAATGCCTCACCGGACTAATAAAATATGTAGATGAGGAAGGCATGTTGGTCTACCTTTACGGATGTGCGAAATAAGGCCAGTGGTTGGGAGTCTATCATGCAGGTCGATACCTCCTGGAAGAAACTTTTGTATGCCTAGACGCCAGCGGTGATGTCTTTCCCATAGGCGGACAGACCATAGACCTGCTGTGGAATTTTCCACATGGGCCGCTTGGAATTGGGCCACTTTGAGCCGGTAAAATAAAAAGAGGATGAAAAGAAAAACAGAAAGAAAGAAAGAAAGACAAAAGATGAATGTAAAAAAGACAAAACGATGTTGGTAAAAATAAATTATGAGCCTATGAAGCAATTTTAACTGTTTTTCAGGAGGGCCGTGGTAAAAGTAAATTAAGTGTTATACCGGCAGCAACTCCTTGAAGCCATTTTTTCTGGATTTCATATCTAAGAAAGTTACAAGCGTTGGGCCTGTGGCAGCCCCGTATAAGGCCAGGAAAATTGATTGCAGGGTAGAGAGTTGGAGCTGTACCTTCTCTATCTTGCAAGTTTACTTTAAAAAATCTTTTGAATTCCCTATTTCAATACATTTTATTCGGGGGAAATTGTGAGGCCATTGTTTGAGCACAGCGAGCGTTGTCATTGGTCACTGGTGACGCTGATAAATTTAGCAGTCTAAACAATGTGTTATGCGAATAACTTTCACTTTATTCCGTTTAGACTACTGAATTCATACCAGTGACCCAGATTGGTGCCTTAAATACCATTTATATTCATTTAGATCTCGTCATGTCTCCTATTTATATCAAGTAATTGGGGGCTTGCGGATCCTATCTAGCTGTCCACTGTGCTATTTACACAAACAACTTAAACACGTTGTGTTTTTTTTACAGATTGTAAATATTTTGTTCATGTCTCGTCTCTGTTGTTATGCTCCAGAAAAATACATGTTAATCAATGTATAATTTGCTGTAAACTATGTAAGCTTCCTACTCATAATGTATGCATTGATGCTCAAAGAGAAAATATGGAAAATATAAGTTGAAATGAATTTATCTGCTTCAACTGTAAAAAGTTACGTAATGGTCCATGTGTAGATTATCACAATGATTCTGAAAACGTATATACCGATAATAACACAAATCATGTTAAAAACGATTTTGGTATCTCTAGATTTGATAATATGATCTTCAATCCTTTTACCTATCACAACAACATAATTGAGGACGATACTGGCTATGATATACTACATCAAAAATGTCACTACATGACATCTGATCAAAACAATGATTCCATCTCAGAATTTTATGAGCATAGCTTATCTATTATTAATTAAATGTTAGGAGTTTAGATAAAAAAATTGAGAAGGTTAAGGAATAAAACAATCACAATTTCAACATAATTGGTCTATCTGAAACGCACTTGAAAGATGCCCCTGTTGATTACTATGAGCTCCCAAGTTATAATTTAGAATATACAAATAGAGTTGGACGTAAAAGGGGGGGGGTGTTTGCATGCACATGTACAATTCACACAATCTGAAATACCAATTACGGAACGATCTTTGCCATGCAACTCCTAACTAGGAACTTGTTTATTATCGAGATCAACCAAGAACAAAGAAAAAATATAATCGTAGGTGCATTGTACAGGGCTCATTCAATAATTGACAATTTTAGTGACAAAATTAAGTCAATTTTGAGAAAATCACCAATCAAAACAAAATCATGGGGATTTTAAGAAAAGCACAGACCCATTCATGACTACATAAACCTCTTAGGTACATATTCATTGATCCCTACCATTCTAAAGCCAACCAGAATAACTGAAACAAGTGCAACCTTAATTGATAATATTCTTATAAATAACCTAGATAACAAGAGTATGTCATTCTTATATCGGAATTATGTGATCACTTCCCAACAATCTTAATGACCAAAACAAAAGTACGCAAAGAACCGGTTAAAAAACGGAATACTTTCCCAAAAGAAATTTTACTGACTATAACGTTAAAAATTTCAGATCCAAATTATCTTGAGTAAAATGGAATGAAATACTTGATGGTGTAAATGCAAATGTCATTATAATTCATTCAAACATTCACCGAGCTGTATGAGGAATGCATTCCTTTAAAAAATACACCCCCTCACAGAAGAAAGATTTATTATTTCCTTGGATAACTAAAGGTTTAGTAAAGAGTATTAATACCAAGAACAAATTATGTAAACAGTATCTGAAATCACCAACTGAAGAAACACTAAATAAATATAAAGTTTTAGAAATAAATTGCATACTCATATACGTAAATGCAAGCGAAAATTATATGAAAATAAGTTTCGGCAAACAAAAGACAACATTCAACTTAAATGGAAAACTATAAATGGTATAATTGGGCGCGGCAAAAAATCACCGACACAAACACAGTTTAAAACTGACTCCAATGAAGAGGTTACTGATCCTAATGTTATAACAAATAGTTTTAATGATATTTTTCGTCAATATAGGTCCTAAACTTGCTTCCACTATATATAAAAGACTATTATGAATATTTAAAGAATCCGACTCTAAATACATTTCACTTATCACCTATTGTCGAAGATGAAATAATCAAAGTTATTACAAAATTCAACCAAGCCAAAAGTCCAGGCCATGATAACATTGGCAATTACTTTGTAAAACGAAATGCAAAAGAGATTAGTAAACCACTTGCTGTGAATTTTAATTTATCAATTTCTACTGGCAATGTTCCAAATGAATTAAAAACTGCAAAGGTCATACCAATATATAAGAAAGATAATGCTGATACTCATTCAAACTACCGGCCAATTTCAATCTTGCCCTGTTTTTCTAAGATACTCGAACGACTTGTTTTCAACAGATGTGTAAATCATCTGGAAAAACATTGTGTACTAAATAATAAACAAGTTGGCTTTAGAAAGCAACATTCGACTTATACGGCTATTATTAAATTAGTAGATAAAATCAACAATGCTGTAGAACATAATAGAACCACAGTTGACATTTATTTAGAGTTGTCTAAAGCATTTGATACGATAGATCACGACATCTTGCTTTATAAGTTAGAACATTATGGCTTTAGAGGAGTTGCATTGGAATAGTTCAAGAACTATCTTTCTGACAGAAAGCAATTTGTTTATTATAATTCGTGCAAATCTGACCTTAAAGATATAAGATGTGGCGTACCCCAGGGCTTAATATTAGGCCCTCTCTTGTTTATACTGTATATGCACAATACATGGCATATGCTCTGATTAAGAAAACGACAGACAAAATATGGAGTGTTCTTTTATGTGTCCAAATATAATTTCTTTTTGTTAGAGCAAGCCAAGAATGCAGGCATGTACATATGGCATGGATATCACGATAGGCACGATGAAGGCAGAACGACGGATGACGGATCTGACGTAAGCATTTATTGATATAAAAGAGTATAAATAAGTAATTAATAATAAACAATAATAAAACGAAATATGTGAATATGACTTGAAATGAAATATGTAATGTAAATATGAAATGAAATATGTTAATGTAATTTGAAATGAAATATAATAATGTCATTTGAAATGAAATGTGTGAATGTATGATGTATTATGTATGTGAAGATGACAAATAATAAAGCTGCAGTAAGTAATAATAATAGCGCTAATTGCACACATGTGCGTTTCTTACATTAAGCAGTTACCAAACGGGAGGCTAACAACTTCAAAAGAAATAAATGAAAGTCCACACACCATGCAATTATGATTATATATCAATAGAAAGCTCTTGATATAAATAAAACGAGAAACATCAGTTTTATTTCCAAACTGCTACAGGTAAATCACAATTACACTGAAAAGATTATTTTCCTAGCCCCCCCCCCTATAAAACAAAATGAAATTCTTCAAATTGGGCGCTATGCCTGTGACCCCATTAAAGTAACCGGTCAATAGATCATGATCTAAACGCACGCACAACTAGTTCAGAAATCAGTTTCGTAGTATAGGTCTTTCATCTTCAACCAAAATGAGTGAAGGTACAAGCCTGAGTCCAAAATAGGCAGATGAGAATCAGAATATTCGTCGGGAAGTACCCCGGATAGCGAAGAGCTAGCCAGGGTTATCCCTCGTCTTACCAAGCCTTTTTTTTTTTTTTTGTAACACGGTTTACCAAGGGGGTGGGGTTGACCACCCCCCCATCGAGAATTCGTTATAAAGCACCCGATTTTGATACCAGTGGATAGCTACGGTCTTCCTCTTTCCATTGATACCAAAATAAGTACCAACATACCTATTATGGCGTCACAATGACGTCATCAAGTCCGCGAGTCGGCAAAATTGGCATTTTCAACAGAAAATAGGCGAAAATCCAATTTTGCGCTAAAAAACTTAGGAATATCGGATTTTCATGCGGTTTTCAGCTCTAAATGATGGCAGTTGGCTAGTTTTACATAAACATGGAGTTTTAGAACCATATTGTGCATAATATTTTCAAAAATGCACCATAAAATATCCTTGGGTGGCAACCACCCCCCCTACCCTTCGATTTTGATGGCATACCCTATAACCTCGGTGAAGGTGCTACCTTCACATTTTTTTCGCTAAAATGACCGGAAAGGATGAGAGAACGATTACCTAGAAGCTTTTTACGAAAGGTTTTAGAATTTTAGCGCACCGGAGCGAAGTTCAGTAGGGGGATGTATACACCGTTATCTGCCGTAGAGTTTTTTTCATAATGAACGGTCAACCCGTCATAGCGGAAGAAGACAGAAGAATATGAGGTGACAATTGATGAAAATCGGTTAGAAAAAAACAATTTCGGATTGGTAAGTTTAGTATTCTGAAAAATTAAAAGAAAACCATGGCTCGACGCGACATCATCATGATCATTGTTACGGATAAAGCTAGTCCAGTCTCAGTGGGCATCGATCATAGAGTTAAAGCTCATGCATGCATCGCATACACACAGCCTCAAAAATATCATGTAGCAGTTTCCCGCGGAGCCTCGCTTCTTCCTTTTGTCCGGCTTTTCTGTCATTTTGATGGTTTAGCCAATTTGGGATTCTAAATAAATATCAAAAGACCTAACGTCAAACCCGTTGTTTTGCTTGTTTCTTGTGAAAGCTTCGTCAATTTCAGCTTCGAAGTAAGGCGAGATTCCCAGTTTGAGGAGCAAAGTATTGCCTCGGAGGAAAGCCTCCGACGGAACATGTCGCACGCAAAAGTATCTTAGCCGGCACGCAATATTCACATTTTAATAAACAAACCTCACACGGAACATTTATAAGCTGCACGGGAGATATCTTTTATAGCCAATTAGCAGTATTGATCGATCAATATCGTCTTATTGTCTGGGATCACTCTTTGCCCCTGGGGCCGTATGTGGTCGCCGCTACATTTATCTCATTTGTAAACAGTTTATTTATTCGTCGGCCCACTTAAAATTTATAAGCCATCGATAATTGGATTCGTCTGGAGACTGACAATAGGACATTGAGTACCAATTACGGGATTAAATTGCGTGTGGGGTTAATTTAAGTATGTCCACAAGGAAGGAAGGTCAGTGTTTATTTTAGATATACAAGACTCGCACGGAATAATTTTATAACCCGTGCGCAAGTTAATCGTTCCCTCCGACGCAATATCTTCCTTGAGACTGGGAATCCCGCCTAACACACTCACCACCACTCAGTCCACTGACGGGCCGCGGGTCACACACCTCCCTTGTAAGTGGAAGTCTAGGTGTTTTCACAATATAAAATAAACATAGCACCAAGTACCAACAACTTTCTCATCCAGTCAATCAGGAGGTCACGCCAACGTGCGTTATTTTCTTGTACACGAGAAGACAATACAATCGCTGTGACCTCAATAGCTGGTCGAAAACGCTCTGGAAAATGTCCTGATTTGAGGTCCAAAATACCTGAATTCATTATAAAATCATGTAATATTGTTGCGGAATGTCAAAATACATATCAAGTGGTTGTAGTAGTTGACGTGGACAAGTGTGTTGGGGGGTTAAAAACAACGAATTAAAAGCGACGAAATTTAAGTTTTGAAAAAGCGTGGTCTCTGAAGTTATAGTAATCCCACCAAATTGTAAAACATCCCAAATCATTAATTAAATTGTGTGCTTCAAAAAAGTCTGTGTACGTGTTACTCTATCTCTTTTAAGAAAGCGAAGACCACGGAAAATGTATAACTTTACATATACTGGCATCATCGAATTGAATTCTCAAATGCTATAACGTGGGCCTGGTTTCCATCGATTTTAACTGCAGACGTGAGCAGGGAAATGTGGACAATGGCAAGGTCGTTTGCCTATTGTATTTGTGAAAGCCCATGTAAAATGACCCTGTCCAACAATTTTTAGTGTGAACAATAGTACTTGGGTGACCTGCCGACTAACTGCATCTTCATTCTCTTCTTACATTGCAAATAGGAATATTAATACATACAGAATGCCGGTGTCATAAACTACATGTCCGCTTGACCTAGTGTCTTACCACCCATCTAGGCATTGTATTCTCCATTGAGTGCTGTACGCACCACTTGTACCCAAATGGCCTCGTCTACAAGGTCACGGTTTATTCCGTACATGTTGACATGGTAGCTAGGACACTCTCTCATAGGGGACACTCGATCAATTTCTTTACACCGGCATATTGTTAGTAACATCATGACTCGAGCTGTATAGTGTTAACATATTTGCACTGTGATCACGTGATCCGTGTCACCGAAATGACGTCATCATCGGTATGCATTTATAATAAGGTAATTGGGCTGTTTTGGGGCGTATGGAAATATGGGAAAATACATAAAATCTTGGCCGTTTTTAAGCCCTCACTGATTTATAAAGACAGATAAAAATCGAAACTGTATTCTGTTCATTTCCTAAGGTCACCAGCTTTGTATTAATATGTAATCATAATTTCATGGTGCGTGGACTTGAAATTTTGGTTCATTTGAGGTCAGAAGCAATGAGACAAAACAATCAGTGGAGGTGTGTCGTCTGTTGCGAATGCTGATTGGCTAAACTTCTTTGTGTGCAGATTTAATTTTTCATTGACAAGTTATACAGTGTGAGCATTATAAAGCGACATTCAAAGTTTGTGAAAGAGAACAGGTTTTTTGTGTGATGACCAAATTACTCAACCTGAATCGTTGAGGTGATAACACCTGGCTCTTTTTAACTGCGTGACAATATATAACAATGGCCCTGCACTTCCAGCTGAAAAGGAATCTGGAGGGGGGAAATGTTAGTACAGGGAAAAATTTAAAATCGAATCAAATTGTGTTTTAATGTACTCTAACGCGTTCGTCTCCTCATAAGGATTAAAACAGTATACATTTGCCTAGGCTCCAAACTTTAGTTAAAGCGGTATAGCCCCCTAATGGTTCAAGGTCACCCTGGGGTAAAGCCTCCGATGTTGTTGAAAGTGGTGTCAAATTATTCCTTGTGTTTTACGGAAACAGAAAATGCATTTTAATCTGATTTGGTGATATCACCATTGCGACATCCAGGGAAAGTTTTGGTGACCCCCATAGACCATGTAGCCATTTTGCTATGTAATTAGCCAACCAAATGTCACACACGGCAAAATAATACATTTTTGGATCCTGTGGGACAATACAAACAACGTATCACCAGTTTCAACAAAATCTGAGCATTGGATAAATGTTACCCCAGGATGACCTTGAACCATTATGAGGCTATAGCGCTTTAACTAAAGGTCAGAACCTAGGGAAATATATACTTTTTCTAATCCATATAAGGAGTCGAACATGTTAATGTACATTAAAATACAATTTGACTCGATTTTATTTTTTTTCCCTGTAGTAACATTTTCCCCCCTTGAGGAAGAGGGCAGCAGTCCGAAAATTTGCACCCCATCATTTTCTGACTCTCTGGTCCCTATTGAATGAAAAACAGCAAGAAAATCAACTATAGCACCAAAATCCTACGGGAACTGTTTCATTGACATACCAAACCACACTACATGGTTTGCTGAAGTCTATCCATTGGTCACTGATGTTTTGGAAATATTAAAGTGACATTTAATTCATTTTCATGAAAATGTACCAGTTTTATTTGCGGGATCTGACGGTTATATGATTTTAATAATTTATTATGAATTCACACATGACGCTAACACCCCGCCGCCATGCGGCCAATTCGCGACAGCAAACAAAGAACAAATACGGGGAGACGTTTTGAAACTTCGACCTTAGTAGGAGGAATCGGCCTGCTGCTTTTGTCATCAAATAGCAAGATCACGGAACAGTCATTATCTCAAATAACAGGTTATACATGAAGATTGATCATTAAGTATAAATTTCTACAGTTGATTCCTGTATTATGAGGGGAATCTGAAGTGCTTTGTCCGCTGAATACCAGTTGGATTTACTTGTCAATAATGTCATTATTTGCTTGAATTAATGTAGCATAGTGTATGTCCCTTGATCACTGATATTCAAAAAAGAAATTGAGATGGCATTTTATTCATTTTCATGAAAATGTGCAACCTTTACACGTTGCCAACCTCATTTTTGCTGATCCGCTATCGGCACAACGTCAGTCAACAATCATTTTATGGTGGTCCAATTAAGGCCCAATATTGCAAAAATATTGGGCCAATCAAGCACCAATGTTGGCCCAACCCCAACAGTGGACCAACGTAGGCCCCATGAGCAAATAACTGTGACCCGATATCGGCAGGCAACATTTGGCCAATATAAAATATATTTGGAAGGTGCTGGGCCAATGTCATAATGTTAGCTGGGATGTTACCTTCTTTGCCAATTGCAACTATAAAGACTTGTATTTGCAATTCACGTTTAGCGCTTCGGTTGTTTTAGCCATCTTGGTGTCTGTCTCCTCAAAAAGGGCTATGCCATCTGTGTAGTCTGGGTATCTCAAACTACGTCTTGGAATTAGTGTTAGGCCCCTGTTGCTCTTGGCAACAGCAACAGCGGGTTCTATACTTAGAGTCGACAATATAAAGAAGGGATTTTTATTTACAATAGTTTAAAACATAATCAAGACATCAATCAATTTAAATACTGTGTTTATGTTGTCGACTAACCAAATTTAATGATTAGTTACGACTTACACTAATACGGTTTTGTGTGTTTGTTTTAGGAAACGGGAGTCAAAGAAGAAAGAAGGCGCCGTGGTATCATCGGTAAGTTACCATTAACGAGAAACATTACAACATTACAATTTAAATTGTTCAACATATCCAGCTAGTGATAGATAGAGTACAATACAGACATTTGTATAATGCACTAAGACCACCAATAGACAACCAAATTGGGCTTTTGTAGAAAGGTTGGCCCTTAAAGATAGATATCTTTACATCAAATTGCATTAATGAAAATTAATAAACACAAAAAAAACAGCCATCATCATATGAATAATTTACGAGGGTAAATTGGTGAGAGGAATAACTGCAAACTAGAGATTTTGACGACTGTAAGGACCGATGTGACAAAAGTTGTAAGCAAAAAAATACAACTAGAGAGACACATTGCAAAAAAAAAGAAGGAAAAAAATCTTCCAATTCAAACTCTCAGTCTATTTTTTCACACCCTTACCGATTGACCTCACCATGTTTCTTGTGCATTCATTCTTGTATAGGCAACCAACGGTTTACTCTCTCTCTCCCTCTGTCTCTCTCTCTCTCACTCTCTCTCCCTCCCCCTCTCTCTCTCTCCCTCTCTCTCTCTCTTTCTCTCTCTCTCTCTCTCTGTGAAGACATAGCAACTATATTTAAAGTCTCTTCGGATTTTAATTTTAATTATGTTCACATAATTCATTTATTTCTGCAGATTTTTAGAGCTAAAAATAAACCTCGACGGCCATCACAAATTTCGCACTCTCCTGTTCCATTTTGTTAAGATGATATTTTATTCAGCACTCACACATCCGATCTTTCAAAATGTACATTTATCGGAAGATTCTGAGAGCGATAAGGAATAATTTGCGGACATATCCAATATGAATAACTCAAGTAGACAACTTGAGCAAACCTGATCAGGAATCAAAAAAAAAAATATTACAAGTAACAGTCCCATGGCCAGATATAACTTTGCCAGATGCAAAAGACAACTTAGGTCAGACAAGTTCCCATTAACTTGCGGATGCCACCTGACACCACACAAACTCTTAAAACCCGTTACAAAAATAACTTGAGGAGATTTCCAGGAAAAAGCGCCCCCAATTTTTCTCGAACCCCGTTTTTTTACATATTTGGAATGCTTACCAATGTATTAGATCACACCTGAAGTGAATAAGCTGAATTCTCCGTCCTTATGTAATAAGATGATGATTTAGTAGTTTCTGTCGTGCACGACAGAGCATGGTTTTCAAAGCATGGTTTTCTATAGGGAACGATTACGATTAACAAGGTTTGCGGTTTTCTTTTGCACCTGTTTGTCCAGTAAATCTTCGAAACGTTCTCGGTAGGTGGTCTACAACCGAAATTCGTATCCTAAAAAAAATCTCCTCCTGTCACTTTAATCAAAGGCATTCAATTTCAAAAACGATGTAAAAGGAGATAGGGTCCACCGGGAGCAATATTGCGGGCTCCATAGAACAACGGAATAAAACGTGAAACTTTGGACCGGTGTGAATGGGCCATTCTTCGGTCACGTTTGTGACCTAAAAGCGGTAAATTTTGATTTTCAACCCAATGCTGTTTTGCCAATTATAACCAATCTGTTATTACTTTTGGTATAATTAATAACCTTTAGTACAAGCCTAACCAAAAATATTGTTTCCATTTTTACCAGATTGGTTATTTTGTCATGAGGGACAAATAAAGTTCGGTCACGTTTGTGATCTCAGACAAAAAGGGTTTTTTAGGATTCAAACTTCATCTGTAAAATTCTGTGATTAAAGTACTCATAAAAACTTCTTTGTCTTTTTGGTCACGTGTGTGACATACCAAAGTCAATTAAAATTATTTGTTAATTACTTGTCTATTTCCTATAAATTTGTAATTTTTCAACATAATTTTGAAAATTGAAGTCCGCGCAATACTTTAGGCGGTATTTCAAACAAAAATGAATAGTTATTCAATATAAATCTAAGAAGCGAAATGGTGTAATAATCTCACTTTTTATCCCAAAATAGTAAACACTTTCATTTATGAAAATGAGGGTGTTTGAGTTGAACATATTGTCTAAAAAATATCATGCAAGAAACTTGGAAGGATGGTTAACACGATAATGTAAAGAAATTGGCAATGCCATTAACTTCATTTTTTAGCAAAAAGGTTTACCTTTTTGAAGAATGGACCGAAAGCAGATATAGTCCGCCGGTAACGGAATAAAAGTGAAACTAATGTTGTGTGAAGAGTCAACTGAATCGAGTGCCCTATTCTTAACTACACTCAGCAAAAAAAAAAGAAAGTTCCCGTCTGATACTTTTTGACGTAACTCAAAAAGTATTTATTTTTATTATTCAAAAACTGATGGATGTGCATATTTCTTACGCACAATTTTACTTTTTCCCGATAGACATCGTTTTTACCATGAAACCGTCCATTTTATGAAATTTCATGCAAGGGAAAAAGTTGCACTATTTTTCCTGAAACGTAGAAGTTTGATTTCCAAGTGTGTACCGTTAAATATTTCATTTACAATTTCTTGAGCAGGTGAATACTACTGCTATTGCTCTGTCCGTGTTAGGGGAGCAGATCTCAAGTCAAAACGCACTGAACCGGAAAGTTGAGTACATATAGGATTTTTTGGGATAAAATGAAAGATAAATATTTGAAGTCCCCCCAAAAGTTTTTTTTATACAAGGTTTTACACTTACCATTTTAAAACAATAGGCTGATTAACATAAAATTTGCATATATTTTTAAACACTTAGTACTTGTACCAAATCTGCTCTAACTTAAAGACGGAAGTATTTTTCAACATGCGACTTGTTGCACTTTGTAGCCAATATTCACGAAATTCAAAAGACATACCTTTTATTTGCAAATCCATCGCTCTTGGTCGAAATTTGCATAATTTATTCCTGAATTTATCGATTTTTCTAGAAATTACCTCGCATTTTTCCATCATAAAACGTGATTAAATGGTTTATTGACTTGCAACCCTAATTTTCATAAACTATGACTCCTAATTGCTTTACAGTTCAAGTTTAACCTCCCTGCGATCAATATTTGTTCAGAAATTTACCAAATCAAAACGCCAGTCCAAATCACTGATTCAACACGCTGCATGGGATGAGACAATGGTAATTGATGAAAAGTTAAGGTGGTTCCCATGTGTAGCTCAAGAGTTACTAAATAGATCTAAAGATCATTTTTCCCAATATGTTGTCACATCTTAACAATTTAAAACCAAAAGAATGTGTCTTCATTTTACATTTCCACAGGCTTTTCAGCTCTCAGATGTAAAAAATCACAAAATACATGGTTTTTCATATTTTTACGTTTTGAATTTCTTCTGGTGAACCCTACCTCCTATTTTCATTTTTTTCTGCAGATTATGAAAGCAGGTGTGCTCTTTCATAATTTCCTTGCTGCGGGTAACATAGAAATACCCATAACTCAAGATATGGCAATTTTTTCCCAAAAATGTGTTAAAATCATGTTTTTTGGGAAAAAATGCCCATATCTTTTTAATTTAACAGTTATTTTTCAGACACATATCACGAATTCCTATATGCTATTAGTTTTCTATAGCGTGGTTTGTGGCAGTAATTTGAAACAAAAAATAGCTTCTCCGTTCGCACTTTATGAGCTACTAACATGTTATATATTTCGCCATCGCCTAGTAAAAATACAGTTCTGAAAAGAGAACTTGGTAGACAATTTTCCACGTTGGTAGATATTTGTTTTCCACACTTGATCAAAAGTTTTCATGAAAATAATTTTATTTTAAAACAGCAAAATACACTGCAAAAATGACAGCATGAGTAAGAGGAAAATACTGTAAACAAATGAAAAATTACTGTATTTAAAAAAAAGGATTTTTTTTTTTTTTTTTTTTTAAGCTTTGCCTTTTCCAGAGAGCATGCCCCTGAATTTTCTCAGACTTTTCTCATTTTTTCTTGATACAAGTGTATTTTGGGGATAAGAAACACCTTGCGTATATGATAAATTAGTTGTCAAACACCAACTAAAAATTGATGGTGAAATATAACTATGATGATTACAGAGGGCCTCCTTCATTTCTTATCCGGCGATGTCCTTCCTTGCTGCGGGTAACATAGAAATACCCATAACTCAAGATATGGCAATTTTTTCCCAAAAATGTGTTAAAATCATGTTTTTTGGGAAAAAATGCCCATATCTTTTTAATTTAACAGTTATTTTTCAGACACATATCACGAATTCCTATATGCTATTAGTTTTCTATAGCGTGGTTTGTGGCAGTCATTTGAAACAAAAAATAGCTTCTCCGTTCGCACTTTATGAGCTACTAACATGTTATATATTTCGCCATCGCCTAGTAAAAATACAGTTCTGAAAAGAGAACTTGGTAGACAATTTTCCACGTTGGTAGATATTTGTTTTCCACACTTGATCAAAAGTTTTCATGAAAATAATTTTATTTTAAAACAGCAAAATACACTGCAAAAATGACAGCATGAGTAAGAGGAAAATACTGTAAACAAATGAAAAATTACTGTATTTAAAAAAAAGGAAAATATTGTAAATTTATGTCCAATTTCCATTTTTCAAATGTTTATAAGTGAATCTCTTCAAATTCAATTAAAAGACGAGTTTCAGTCAAATTCTCCGTGTATTTTAACAGCACACTGTAATTTGATCTAAAATATTTTACAACAAACCGGTATACGCACCGTAAAAAACTTGGTTGACATTTGTGGATAGCCCTATTAAGTTTTCAAGTGTTCGTCAGTGTAAATGGTGTTTAATTTCAGTGAAATGATTGGCTGACGTAATTTTGAGGAAGATGGTGGTCCTCATATTAAACTGTGATATAGCTCCATGTTAAACAGTGTGGTTTTAGTCAGTGGATATTATTCCCTACACATTCACACTCTCTGTAGGAACTCGCCAAATATAACTATTTTAGGTATTTTGATTTAATTTATTTTTAGAGTATATATACTGTAATTATTGCAGGAATTTGTTAGCAGAATTGCTGACAGTAAAATACTGTAAAATTGACGATATTTTTACCGTGTATGTTAATGACTGAAGCTAATTAGAGTGAAGTCTTATTTCTTTGTTTGTTTTCGTTGCTTTTCTTTCGTAAACTATTCCTCTTTTTAAATTTTTTTCCTTTCATTCATTATATAAATTATACAATTGAAGAAGAAATCTCTCATTGCACCTTTAAATAGAAAACCTAACGCCACTCCCATATACACTTAAAATCAGATTAGCCAGCGGGAGCTCACTCAAATAATTTGTCCAACTTTTGACACAATTCGAATCAAATTTAATTAAAATTTGATGATTTTGATACCAATATTAGTTTTAAAAAATGACAACTATTAAATTAAATACACCGTAAAAAATAACAGCGTATTTTACAGTATTTTACTGTTAAATTTTACAGCGAACGACTGTTTCGGCGATCTACAGTAATTCGCGGTTTCACAGTTTTTCGATCGAATTATTGTAAATCTGCGATCGTGACAGTATATTTCTGTTAATGTCTGTTAATTACCTTCATCGCTGGTGGCGTGATCGTAATCGAAGTTACAACGCATGCGTATATCGTACCTACCCATGCACGGAAAGTTCGAGCGGGAATGAAGCCAATTTGACAGGTAAATAAATCACCTTAATTTCCTACATCCGATTATTTCCAAAAATAAAAATGTATTTTATGTTAAGTTGATATTGCATAGATATCACATCATTGTTTTAGCATGTGTATGAACGTAAGATTTCAATGATATTACTATTCATTGTACAAGTCACGTCTGGTAAAATATTTTGTAGTGTGAAATGATTGTCGTTGGTTACGCATTGACAACACAGGATTTCTATTTATACCACTAGATCGTCAAACAGCCCAGGCTCAAACCCGTACCATCTTTTCTCCCGCACTGCGTACTTATTTCCATAGCGTGGGTAACCAATTTTATTCAATATT
Source organism: Ophioderma brevispina (assembly GCA_023653785.1). Taxonomy (NCBI): domain Eukaryota; kingdom Metazoa; phylum Echinodermata; class Ophiuroidea; order Amphilepidida; family Ophiodermatidae; genus Ophioderma; species Ophioderma brevispina. The sequence continues at coordinate 82,505 of JAMKCH010057687.1, forward strand.
CCCTGATTTACGTCCGTCGTGGTGTACCAAATTTATATATTTAGCATTTGCATAGAACGATTTACCGTTTCCAGGCGAACAGGTTACGGCGCGGCAACTTGCGCGTGCGAGTTTCGAATGGATACCGAATGAATATTTATAATTTTCAAAACACGGTTCGGTGGCCGCCTATTCTTCACGGGGCGTACGGCAATCATCTCTGGTATTAATATCTATGCATTGACATGACTTCGCGAGACAACTAAAATTTAATTCTGTAATTTTCTCAATTCTTATATCTGTCGGGTAAGTTGACTTCCTTGAGTCATTTTCCCTCAGAACATTGGCACATGACCATGAATGCGCATGTGGTGAAATGCATGAATGTCAATGCCATGGCCAGTGATGGCACGTCTTTTTTTGTTTGCTCGTATCCACAAGTCATTGGTAATGGCTTTGTGGTGGTGTCAGGATTTGTTCAGCTAGTGTGCTTATCCGGGGCCGCGTGTATCCATGATACGGACGCTCCTAACATGGCCCGCTATTTGAGGCTGGGGCGGATTGGGAACAGTCAGGGGTTTACACCCTACTCTTATTCGACACTGACTGCGATGTACATATACAGTTGTGACTCTCTGTACACGGGACCGACGGCTTAACGTCCCCTCCGAAGGACGGGATGCTTTCATGATCCATTTGCCCAATTCCAAGTGAACCATGGAGGAGAGCGGTAATTCTGTATTTAATCAATAGCTGGTATACAGATCAAATCCAGAATTGGTAGTACCCGAATAAATCCCAGCAAGTGCCACGACCCCACCGGGATTCGAACCCGGGAATTTTGATGGTAAATTTGCGCCAGAGGCAAGCACCCTAACCGCTAGGCCACGCTCTCCCACGTTTGTTTGCCAGTGGAAATTTTGTTTGCACATGCGTAGCAGTAAAGTCGCGAATATTAACAAATTTCCCTTTGTAATACACATTTTTACAATCGCCATTGCTACAGTTTTTATGGAAAATTAATTTTCTGTATTTATATCATTTTTAATTTCACTTTGAAGCTGATATAATCCATAAAAATAGATATGATCCAGCGGGCATAGTCGTTTAGAGCGACGTCGAAACGACGTTGGCACGTCGAAAACAGGTCGACGGTTTTTATAAATTTACGTCGAAAATGCAAATTGAATCGACGTTTTAAGAACGACGTCAAATTGATTTGCATTTTCGACATAAATAGTGTGTAAATTTCTAAAACTCGTGACGTCTTTTCGACCTTCCAGCGTCGATTGCCCACTGGGGAGTGTGCAAAATAAATCGCACAGTGAACAAGGCTCTAGAACGTAAACAAATTTTCAGGAAAGCACATGGGTTTGATTACTTTGATGACCGCATAGTAAACAAACCGATTCTTCGGTAATATCTTTATCGAAACCAAACTTTATCAAGTAGGGCCACAGTCACAGATAGGAACAACCAGACACCCTGCCGTTGGTGGCGACATTCAGCTCAATTTCAACTTGAGTAGTTTTTTTGTGGTGTTGCTAGGTTCAATAATTCCTGGTTAAATCTATACAATTCCACTTAACACCCTAATTGGGTGCAATTTAGTTATTGTGCTCTGTTCACTGACCATGCCAAAGAGATGATACCATTGTGTTGACAAATCCTTGTCATTGTATTCCCTGTTCACTCATCCATGCAAAACCAAAGACTATCTTTGGCAAAACACACAGCCAGCTTTCAGTGAGCAGGCGCGGATCCAGGGAGGGGGCGCACACCTCCCGGTAATTCTGCAAATTCTTGCAAAATCAGCCCATTTTGAGCTATTTTGACCAGTTACAGCCTTTCAGCCCCCGGTAATTTTGACATTTTCAAATCCTGGATCCGCCATTGGTGAGCCCAATAGTGCAGTGCAGTTGCCAGCTGGTGGTCACAAGTTTTGGAGCTCATCCTGTGCTGAAAAAGAAGTCATTTTAAGGACATATTTTTCACTATAACTTTGTTATTTCTAGTCTAAATTATATATTCTTTCTTACCAACATTTTGAATTTTTGTTGATAATTTTTTTTTTTTCTGATCGTTCCTACCACAGATGACAGTCAAGTAATCGATGTTACAGCACCGTATCCAATCTGTACGCTTTGCTGATACGACAAATACGTAAATCGATCGGAGACGAACCTCGGGGATCAAAATTTTGAAGAGTTGCCTAACAAGACCACATACTCAGTTTGTGTGTAGCATCAGGTTACCGCCGCTGTATGCTTTGTTGTACGCAACGGACCAATTCACGATCTGAATCATGACTTAATGAGTTTGCCATACATCAAATAAACATTGGCATACCAAATAATTCTAGAGATTCAACTTGGATTGATTTTCAACAATAAAACAGCAGGCCTAAGGCTAAGCAATCATGCATGCGTGCATGCACCATCACTGCAACTGAGCATCTTATGATTGCTATCAATCCAGACTCATCGTCATCGGACGCGGACTCAGCTCAAGATCAACATTGCAACGTACCCGCCAAAGCAGGTGGAAAACAACTCTGTTGGAGCAACAAGGTCAGTCTGCACTTGAAGTTGAAGTAAGTCAGAAATTAATAATAAGCCCAAGAACAGGTCTGTCATGATTGTGACAGACACAGTTTAAACGCACACAAGGATTGCTGAACTTTTTAATCATCATGAAAGATAAAGGATGAGAAATGCACCGTTATCAGTTCGGACCGACTGCCGGATACAGCAATGTTGCCGTAACCGGCAATGTGTTGCCGGAGCCGGCAGTGTGGTTTCCCAAAATGCATTGCAAGTGCGGTAAATTTAAAGTTGGTAAGTTAATTTAATAATGGGATTTTTAGATATAGAAAGTAATTGTAAACAAAGTATTTCGTCAAATAATGTTTAACTACGAATAAAAAAAAATTGTGATATAAAAACGATTTTAACCTAAAATTTCAATAAAAAGTAAAAAAGTGACAAATTTGAATTTTCCAATTTTAACACAACCCCAAGGTGAAAATTTTTGGTCCTGGGTGAAAAGTTGGCTACATAACATACACTGTCATGGGTAAAATATGGACTTCCTCCTGAAAAATATAAAGTCCCCATCCAATAGAATCGTTTAAGGTTTCCGAATTCTGCAGGGATGCTTGTTTTTATGTTGCCTGAACTGGCAATATACTGCCGGCTAGGGCAACATTGCCGGATCCGGCAGTCGGCCCGAACTGGTTATGAAATCATTTAATCATGATATCCCAAAAGTGAGTAAGGAGGGCTAAGAGAACCTGATATTTTTTTTTTAAATAGTACAGCCCTTTGTCCTGAGACAAATCTGTTTAGTCTGTTCTTGCCTAAAAATGAAATAAAAGTATAGCTTTTGCTCTATGTTTGTGTAATAATTTCTTGGCCATGGCGTACGCGCGCGTTGCTTGTTGCGTGAACTGGGTCTACGTGCAACCCAGTGGTCCGCCGTTTTTGGCGGGGAAGCGGGCGTACCTAGTAACTTGGCCAAGAAATGATTACTCCAACTATAGTACGTTTGTGCATGTACATACTCTGCTGGCCTCGTATCACACAAGTGAACTATTGGTGTTGTTGAAGGGGATGACCCATTAAAAATGTTAACTTTTCATCTTGGTTTTTAAGGGTAGTGGCCAACCCCTAGTGCGTTTGTTTTTTTTTTACACGAATTTTCTGATTTTTGCAACCCATTTTAAACAACCCTGTGTTCCTATCGTTAGCACAAAGTTATCCCAATCAGACCAATCTTTATTTGTTATTTTTTTTTGTGCCAATTTAAAACAGCTATTTGGACCATTTTAAGATACAAAAAAGCCAACACGGTCCTTAACGGTTAGGAAATTTAAGCACATTACACGCCGTCAAGCCCGCAGAGGCGCAGCAAATCGGCGTCTGTTGGTGAATTTTTGCTGCGTAATGGAAGCGGTTGGCGCGTGTTTTAAATGTACTTTTGGCGCGAACGGCATCTTGGAAAAACTAACGATAATTTTGAAAATGTAAACAAAGCACTAATTTAAGACCAGCACAGATGAAATTTCAATTTCTTGTGATTTCTGGATTGAAAGACAGAGTTGATTCAATATTGCATAAGATTTATTTTCATCACTTGCCACAACTATTACTCATTTTGCATTTTAAAGTAAATGTTATTTTAGAAAGAGACCCTTGAAATTTGGCGTGAAAAGTCAACTTTTTTTTACTAAAACACAGATTTTTTGTAATGGTTCATTTTTTCGCAAAAATTTGTTAAATTTTTCACCGACAAGAATTAACAACACCCAAATACGACCGAAGTAAAAGGTAGGTTTAACTTTTCCCTACGATGCATCGGTCCTTCTCCTTGGACGGTGTTCCTCCTTTTTCATTTCGATTTCTAACTAAACCATTCTCTAATATATACTCAAATTTTTGGAAAAGAAAGGTAAAATTTTTTTTATTTTTTTTATTTTTTGCTTTTTTTAAGTTTTTTATTATTTTGAAAATTAAGCTCTATTTTTAAAATTGAGAAAAAAAAAAACGTCCCTAGACAAATCTTGTCCTTGTTTTCTAAAAAATAACATACGAAATCAGTGTAAAATTCTAACTTGTTTTTGTATCTGTCCTGAAGATTTTGGGAAAAAATCATGTTTTTTTTTAGTATTTTTTTTCTCAAAATACGGAAATGTTTTTACGATTATTCTAATCTGATGCCATATCGGGTTCATCGTCCATGTTCCTTGTCCTAGAAATTTGCTTTTAACATAAAATTAATCAAATTTCTTGCAAGTTACAACCAAAATAATACTCGTAAAACTCAGGTTTACACTGCCACTTAATATGGACCCCAATACATACCCCATCTGTATATTAATTTATTTTTGCATTATATGAAAGAGTACCTTCTACTTTCTTCAGATCTACAAAACTTTTTTACTACAGTGGGATTAAAAATTACTTGGACAGCACACCTATTGTAAGTGCAACAAGCTACGAGCATTCTTCAACCAATTACGCGTCGCGAAATGAGGTGCGATGTTCCTCCTGGCTCATGCAATCCACGCTCGCTTGTGTCTGATTCTGTCCAACAAATTATTAATCAGACTGTAACTACGATAAATCTGGGGTTTAGTAGTCCAGCAGCGGAGGCGGAGTAGATGAAAATCTCTGATAAAGTTTTTTTCTCAGCTGATTATATCTCTTTGAAAGGTATATAATGGAATCCAGGTGGGTGTAAAATTGCCACCCTTGGGCAATTTGAGAAATCCAAGATGGCCGCCATTTCACTGTAAAAACCCCAAAATTGCAGTTTCCATGGACAAGGACACCCCAAAATGCTTGGTAATTGGTTTTTTTTTTTTTTTTTTTTTTTTTCAACCAATTACGCGTCGCGAAATGAGGTGCGATGTTCCTCCTGGCTCATGCAGTCCACGCTCGCTTGTGTCCGATTCTGTCCAACAAATTATTAATCAGACTGTAACTACGATAAATCTGGGGTTTAGGGGATGATGTTATATTGGGCCATTAGGCCATAAATTTCAATGAGTGTATAAAATTTGGGTGGGTGTGGTTTTGTTACTAAAAATAGATGCAATGAAATATTTTTGTTACAGACGGACAAAATGCTAACCCTGAACTGATCAGCCTCAAAACTCTGGTCATTATGTAAACAAAGATAAATATTTTAATTGAATGTTGAAAACAATTATTCTCTCCCCCCCCAAAAAAAAACTGTCATTGAATGGGTTCATCCTGGCCATTTAATATTGTATTGCAATATACTAACTTTTAATGCTACTCTGATCTTTAGACATGGAATACTCTTTGAAATTCAGGGAATAACAAGAATCTGTTTTGGGGTGGTACAGTAGGTGAGGGTAAGGACTGGATTTATCTGATGGTTCAATTTTGTAAAGATCGTATTTTATTTGTTGATGTATTTTTTTTTACAGTAAACTTTCATATATTTGTTTTTTCTATACATGTAGGGACATTGTGCCATTGGTGTTCTGCTTCCGGGTGAATGCAGAGTAGATGTGCCCCAAGATGTGCATCCATTGTGAAGATTAGCTGCTACCCAATTGCCAGAAATTTCTTCAAAGCGAGGTGCTCTTCAATGTGTGAGCTGCTTCGACTCCCATGTTCTGCTACCAAAAAAAAAACAATGCAAGGCCAGCCATGACAAGATGAGATTTCTGCTGTTATTGCAGAGAAAATGTCAACATTGTGTACAATTTATCTGGAATTCCGTAAGGGACTTCCGAAAGAAGCGGGTTGATGAGTTCTCGACCTGATTAGAGTTTGGGTATAAAATATTCTAATTAAAGGCACTATCAGTGAATTTTTGCTAGCCTCAAAACGAGGAAAATAATTCACCATCTTGTCAGTCTCACATCAAGCTTTATTTAGGGCTAACATTTTGAAACAAAGTAATTGGCCAGAAATAACAATGAAGGTATTCTCTCCTTATAATTCTACATGAGTAAAGCTTAAAAATTATACCGTGTTTGTTTGGCAAAAATAAAAGATCAGTTTGCAGGAATAGCTTAAAAGTGAAGGATAAGTCTGTTGAATTCTCATAAGTTACTTTTTTCCAACCGAAGAATTGACAGAAAAGGAAGAAAACGGCAGTGTTCAAAAGACATTAATCTCCATTCAATTACATGTTGTAGTAAGTGTCCGCACGGACAGTAATGACTAAAATTTCTGATTTTGTCCTTATTAGGTTGCTTCTGATTTTATAATTTGCAGGGTATGTTAGGATACCTCAGGGCTCGATTTAGAAAATAAAATATACATGCACAACCAATGATTTTTTTTTTTCAAAATGGGCTGAGAAATACAAAATTTTACATGCACTGGGAAAATTCTGCATGCACAGAGCCAGTTACATGCATTTGTGCATGTAAAACCCTTCTAAATCGAGCACTGGATACCTGTAATTGTTACAAAATCTGATTTTTTGATGATTTTTTCAATTGTTTGATTTAGCAAATCACTGATAGTGCCTTTAATTAGCATATTTTATACCCAAACTCTAATCAGGTCGAGAACTCATCAACCCGCTTCTTTCGGAAGTCCCTTACGGAATTCCAGATAAATTGTACACAATGTTGACATTTTCTCTGCAATAACAGCAGAAATCTCATCTTGTCATGGCTGGCCTTGCATTGTTTTTTTTTTTTTTGGTAGCAGAACATGGGAGTCGAAGCAGCTGTGTACAGGTATAAACTGTTTGAAATAGGCACCACCAATGCAGGGGTAGAATTTCGTAAAGAGCCGTGTGAGTCCAAATGGATTCTCGCAATATATTTTTGAGCGAGTCCATGGACTCGCACAAATTTCTAGGCCCCTAGAGTTTTGCAGGAGTCCCAAAACTGGCATAAAATTCTACTTGTAAATGGTCATTACCAATCAATCACTGCATGGGTATGCATGTCCGATGTTTCTACGCGAGTCCACATGGACTCGCACTGTATCAAATTTTGCATTTCTACCCCTGTAATGCCAGTTGAAACTTGGCAACTTATGCATGTATACTTGTGTGAGGCATGCGTGCTCCAGTCACATGTGTACTCATCTATGCAGAAACACATCAATTAGTGAGTGTAACTGTATGGCACACATGCTTCACACAAGAAAACATGTCTATTGTGGTAAATAGATTTTTTTTGTAAAATACTGTTATTTTTACAGCATACTGTAAAAAAACCTATACCGTAATTTTTACGGTAAAATACTGGCAGCAATTCTGCCAACAAAACCCCGTAAATTGACAAATTTTACGTGTTCATACTGTAAGTATGTTTACAATATACTGTAAATACTGTAAACATGTTTACAATATACTGTAAATTTTACAAGAAACTGTAAATACAAATACAGGATACAGTAATTTTGTTTACTGAAAACTGTATATATATTTATTGTTTACTGTTAATTTTACAGTAAAAAACTGTAAACACTTTTACGGTGCTTGAAATTGCCAACGTAAATTTAACGGGTATTTGTTGGCAGAATTGCTGCCAGTATTTTTCCGTAAAATTTACGGTTTTATTTTTTACAGTGTAGAGATTTGTTCTCCATTTTAATTTCAAACATTTCGAGAGCACATAGAGTACTACTTTTCCTTAAAGGTGTAACGAAAGATTTCACATATCAGGTGTCGTTAGAAATAATGAAATCACTGATTTTCGTTTGTAGAAATGTAAAGTTAATATCCTCAATAATATCCCTGTATGAAAGGATTACGCTTTATTCTTTAGTACAAACAGTGTGAAATTTGTAATTTCTTATTGGCGCAAATACGAAATTCGACCTATGTTATACAGTGGCGTACTGAGGCAGTCAATCCAGAGGGGGCAAATTTCCAAGTCGTCCCGCCAGAGGGGACACAATTCGTAAATCGTCCCGGCGATTTGCTCCAATTAAATCTGAATTGGACAAAATGCGCGCGTAGATCGCGAAAATTGCCAAACTTACTTTAATTTTGCCCAAATTTGGACTGAAATTGGTTGAAATTCCCCGAAAAAGATGGATAAAAATGCTAATTTTGGCCCATCGTCCCGCTTTTTCGAGCCAGAGCGGCAACTTGCCCCCCCCCCGGTCGGTACGCCACTGATGTTATATTTTAAAATATTAGCAAATCAAAATGATGATGGCGGTCCTCACATGGGGAACAGTCACCAGTCATAAACGTGGTTTTTAGTATTAGTAGATGTTATAAATATAATTAATATCGTTCACTTAATAATACTTGCTATAAACTACAGTGTGTAACGTGGCTTTACCGTATCACGAAATCATCGTGAGGAGATAAAGATCCCGAATTATCCGATTGAAAATGAAATAGTATAGGTTTTCCCAGTTAGTTAATAAAACTTTTTACATCAAATTTCATATCTCGTTAAGTTATTTGTCGTCCTATGAACACCGATATGTGCATTTGTTAAAAGCAATTTCGTCTTTGGTCAATTACATTAAGCATTTGATCAATAAAATTAACTTTACTTTCATGCAATTTCGTCAAGACCAATTTAATTTCGTCGTATCCATGGGTCATCATCAGAATGTACAAAGCAATTTCGTCTTTGGTCATATAATTTCACTTTTAACTCAGTATAGTTCGTCTCGTGTGCAGTATGTATAGGCCATGACTAAAAGGTAGGCCTGTAACATCAGCAAAATTTATCATATTTTTTTTCGTCTTTTCTTTTCTTTATATACCAAGCACAAAGAATACAGATCAAGATTAGGAAAATAAAAAGAATAAAGAAATAAAAATAATGATACAAAGAGAAAGAGAAAGAGAGATAAATGATGTGAAAGAAAAGTAAAAAAAAGATGAAAAGGCAAAATGAGGTGAAAGAAAGAAAAATAGGTGAAAGAAAGAAAGAAAGGTAATTAGGTAGATTATGATAAATTTTGCTGATGTTGTAGGCCTAACTCTTAGGCACGGCCTATACATACACCACAAGAGACGAAATATACTGAGATAAATGTTAAATTAAATGACCAAAGACGAAATTGGTTTGTACATTCAGATGATGGGCCATGGGTGAGACCAAATTAAATTGATTTTGACGAAAATGTATGAAAATAAAGTTAATGTAATTGATCAAATGTTTAATATAATTGATCAAAGACGAAATCGTTATAAACAAACGCACATTTCCGTTTTCTTGGGAAATGAAAAATGTTTTAAACTAACTGGGAAAACCTATACTAGTGTAATTATAAAGTAAACTCAAATTACACATAGATCATGTCATTACTATTCGAATGCTGTAATCAATATAAAACATGTTTAGTAATTTGACAACTTTCTGCTTTCCTCTTCTATGTTCAAGGCTAAACACACTACATTAAATACTGTTTTATTACTAAACACTATCCATCAATGAGCTTTAGTTTTAAATATTGTGACTACATTAGAGAAAAAATGTGAACAGGTTTGTAATTAACAAAGAAACTGAAAATGTTTTATACTATTTTTCATTTCAGGTGATGAAAAACATATAAAATCAAAACAATTGACCCAAATTTAGGGCGTTCTATATAGGGCGCCAGTCTTCCTTCAAGGGCAATGAACAGGCTGTAGTAGCGGTATTGTTAGTTAATATATTATATTTACCAGTATGTGATGGCCCTAACTTTATTCTGTATTAAAATACCTTTATTCACATTCGAACCCGTACTTTCGCTCCCGCATGGATGCAATAATTAGTGCATTTTGAACATCATAATATTGGAATGCTGGGATCTTTTTTTATTTTAATCATAAAAAACACCTCAATCGAGCGATATCAATAGCACTCTTCCACAAGTCACTAAATCAGAACAGTGTGAATCGCATTTATTCTTTATTTAACGACATACGTCTTCTTTAAAATAACAAAATAACTGAATTAATGTTAACATGTTTTCTATTCAAGGCGGCACATTCAAATCCTAGAAGACAAAACGTGGATTATAATTACACACCTGGTTTTGCCAGGCTGTATGGACGGCTGCCCGCAGCTGGGTTTTGTACGTCACAATAGTCTTCTCTCTATTGACACGTACGCATTATGATGATAATGGATAAATGCTGCGGCCCACTCGTGGCTATTGAAAGAACACAGGCTGCATTGTCACATGTAGTATCTTGAAACGAATTTTCAACCAAATACAAGCCTCTATATTTTGTAATGTAACTTCATTTGTCTTATTGAAGTCAAACTGTTACTGCTGTGGCTGGTGTATATTAGTTCATAGAATACATTGCAGTCCAAATTTCCACGTGATTATGATTTGTGACGATGAAATAATAAACAAAAGTTGGTCAATTTGTTTATAAAATCAAAATTTGCATAATTTATTCAAAAATACACACCTGAAAGCAACATTTAATCACAAACAAGTGTGTGTTTAGATACACCAATCACTTGCCTTCAAAAAACAACAAAAATAACAACGATACAATTATTTATATTGTTGTTACACACGGAAAAAGAAACATAGTATGCAAACAAAAAAATCATGCAAATTTTATGTTAATTAGGTCATAACTCCAAAACCACTGATGCAAATCCTTGTAAAAAACTTTTCCAGACATCTTATATATTTAACATTAATTTAAGCCAGAAAAATCCTATATGTACTCCAAATGCGGGTTTTTGCTTAACGGAGCGACTTTCGGCTTTAGATCTGCTCCCCTATGTGTTGTTACATTATCACATTGAAAAGAAAAGGGCTGCTCGTAGAGATTTACATAATCTCTTTTACTGTGGAATTCTTTGGGATTAAAAAGCGAAAGTCATGTCATCGTGTTATTTGGGTTTTGCATGTTGCATGTGCTGTATGGTTAGGTTTAAAGATGCCGCCGATGAAAAATTTTCAAAGGGGGTAAGCTACTGCCTTTCAAGACGAAGGTGCACCTGTAAGAGAGGTGGCAAGAAAGTTAGGAGTAACGCCAAAGGCTATCCGGAAACTGAGAGTGAAGTTTCGGCAGACGGGGGAAGTGGTCGACCTCGCATTACAACAGTGAGGCAAGACATGTCCACCGTGCTCATGTCACCAACAGGTATCTGAAATACAACTAGATTGAGCGTATGGAATGGCCGGCAAGATCCCCTTACTGCAATCCCATTAAGAACCTGTGGATGACATCAAGATTGAAGCCGACAGGAAAATGAAAGAAAACACATCTTTGCAGGATTTGCAGCCCATATGGCAACGGCCTTGGGCCATCTTTAGATGATCAGCGTATACGCACTTTGGTCAACAGTATGCGCAAGAGGTGTCTTGAAGTCATTGAGAAGGACGGTGGACCTACCCATTATTGAACATTGAACAGCTTGCTTCCTTGCTGAGTTGATAACCTTTTGAAATGGAGTAATAAATGTTTTTTATGACCAGAAAGCATTGACTACTTTTTCACTTTTCTGTGTGAAATTGAATTTGCAGACAAAAGTGCAACTTTTTTTCTTGCATGAAATTTCATAAAATGGACGATTTCATGGTAAAAACGATGTCTATCGGACAAAAGTAAATTTTCATTTTGTGCGTAAGAAATTTGCGCATCCATCAGTTTTTGAATAATAAAAATTAATTAAATACTTTTTGAGTTACGTCAAAAAGTATCAGACGGGGACTTTCTTTTTTGCTGAGTGTATGAGTACGGCGGCTTATAATTACTTCCACACCGGATTTGAGCAACTCTCACCCTGCGGTCGTCATATAGAGATGCTGGTGCCTGTTTCGTCCACATATTTGTTTTCGAATATATATATTTACTACTCTAACACTGCTCCCATAGTTTTGGTTGTTGTTATTTTGTATTTTGTTTGTTAGTTCGTTTTTAATTTTGTTGCTTTTTTGACAGATATGAAAATGAAACGAGAAACAGCTTTGGAAAAAATCGCTAATGTGGAGACGCTGGTTAATTTGGAAAATGTCCTAAAAGAAGCGGCTGATAGAGAAAAGAGGGAGAGACCTGCACTCGAGACAAAAAACGAAAAGATCAATTAGAAAAAAAGGTAAACTCCACGAACCCTTTCCTCGACTATTCATTGATCAGCTCTTCGTGCTTGGTGTAAATAAATACTAGCCCACCTCTTTACACGTACAGGAATACGCTTCCCGCATAAGTTCTAAAGATTTCTCTTAAAATACCACTTTCGCTAGCCATAGACACAATTAAAATAAGCATACCGCTTTTATGGAATTGTTGTTGTTGTTTTTTTAATTAGAATATAATTATTAAAACATTATGTGCTTGATGCCACCTCAAACAATCGTTTGAAATATAGTACATCTACCCCCTAAACAAAAACTTTCAAATTTTGGTGATGTTTTGGAGTAATTTACAATCAAACAGGTCGTGAGGTTTATTTTTCAGATGCACGCGTGCCTCTGAAATGTGCGAGTTCTTTGACGCATAAAAAAATTGATACAATGCATTTGCAATATATCATTAGAATGATCAAATGGTGTATTAAGAATTTCAAGTTTGAAAAGTCGATCCCCTGAAAAAAATTATAAACCATGTAAATTTTTCGTTATCCATTTTTGCTATGAAATTATTTTACACATTCTTTTTTCAACGGATTTAAGTAGATAAAGGTGTCTAGCTCTACAGAAAAAAAGATACCTCCAGTGCAGGATAAGGAACTTGGGTTTTTTTCAAAATGGCTTCCAAAATGGTCGCTGAAGATGGTAAAATTCAAAGAACAGGTATAAATCAGTTGAAAAGAGTGATGCAAGTTCCAAACAAACTTTGATATCTTTGATATATATTTTCGATTATTGCGAACACATACATGGCAGTTCCATGCTCCTAGCATTTTCTAAATCCAAGATGGCGGCCAATATTGTTTGGCCGCCATCTTGGATCTATTGAATACTACAGTGTCCAGTTAAAATTATTTCCCTAATAGCTCCTCCAATTTCACATTTTCGTTGAGAAACATTTATGAAGATTTATGTTTACATATTTGCAAAGTATACATAATTAGCTTTTCAAAACAGCAAATCCCATTTGATTTGAGTCAATATTCATTGGGCTATGTCCATTTCAATAAAATCATTATTTTGTCACTTATTTGAAAAGTTTTGATTAGCATAATCACGATAAACTGAATGGTGATACTCGAATATGCATTATTAAGTGTGATTATCTTCGAGCTTAATTTGCTTATGGTTTTTGCGATATCAAATTAGTATTAATCTAATTGACAAATTTAAAGCGCTTGAATATCAGTTACCCAAGCATTAACACTTAAGTGCCTAACGTTTTTCACTCACGTTGGTGCCTGGGGGAGGGGGGTTCCAAACTAAGGAAACCACTTTTCCGAGGGAATTTCAAATGAAACTCATACCACCTTTGAGGGGGCACAAGACAAGGCCAATGGTGAAATATAAATGAGTTCCGGTTTATCGTCTGGGAATTAGGGGCAAATCATTGTTTCCGAAATGCGTCAAAATCGCTCAAAAAGTAACATGATTTTTCCGCGACCCTACTTCCACAGCATACACATTGCAAATCATTTTGATGTTTATATCTGCTCTAGAAGGACCAATTTACATATATTTAACACAAACATTACCATTTTGTACATTCTTGTATTTTTTATGGGAGCAGTTGTATTTGCCATAGGTTTGTAAAGCAATGGCGCGCAGTCGCTCGATGATGGAATCGCTTCTTTTCAGCACATAAAGGGTTAATTATTTTTTCTGATTATGTAATTAATTTTGTTTCATGCATACTAACATACATAAGCAGGAAAATATTTCTGGCAACAGGGTTTGCTACTTTTTATTTTTGAAATCACAATCCCGTTGGTGCCTAGGGGGTTCCTAAGGACCCAAGCTAATTATCTCATTAACGGGCGAGACATTTTAGTATTTTTTATGGAAAGAAGCGCATTGATAAGATACACAATTACTAAAAATTATTTTTCACGAGTGAGAAATCGCCGAAAAACAAATCTTGGGTACTATGGACCCCTCCCCCCTTTACAGGCACTTAAGTGTTAAGGGATATGTGCATAAAAACAACCTATCTGTGTTACAAGTGAAAAAACAGCAATTCCACAGCTCAGGCATTTTGGACCCAAATTAAGTGGGGTTTGCTGTTTTAAAGAGCTCATTAAATATAATATGCATAAATGTTTAAAAAAAACCTGAAATTGGGGTAAAGTTTTTATTATTTTTCATTATGTTAATTGTTACGATCATATTTTAACTCTTTGCACGCTGGGATATTTATAACGCATAAGTCAATAGTGGCATTTGAGATGGCTTTCCAAATACTTGTAGGTCATTTTGGATGGCACCTAAAACAATCAACAAAGTTTAGGGCTTCTTTGGATTTGCATTTTTCACGCTGATACTGAATATGTTCATTAAAATAAATAATATGGAAATGTTTTAACAATAAAACACAAAAATTGACCCACAATTCGCTTGAGCGAAACATTACCTACTCCCCCCCCTGCGTCAGCGAAAGAGGTATTTTTTGGTTACTATTTTCAAACTTTATAACTATTTATAATTGTGCAAATGCGATTAAATAAAAGTAAACTGATTAAACACCCGACTGTAATACGAGTGTAATGTGCCGTCATTTTAATTGGGGGAATACGGGCAATTTCTTTTAGAAAAATATGATTTATGCACATTTTGGACATCCCTTTTTGCCCTTTTTCTTTTGGTGGGTTTCCCCCCTTGGTCGCCTTCAAGAGGTCCATATGGATTGTCTTTTAAAACAAACAGTGTGTCTGTGGTGTTTGTCTGTGTAAACATAATGTTAAAAAACCTACCACAATCAATTGCTACTGTTTCAACATACGTGCAAGCATTTTCAGGCAATGTAATGGTCCTTGGTATGCCACATATTTACTCCTCTCACAAGTGAAGTCATAGGTCATCTAGATTCATTAGAGGTCCTGGCCCCAAAGGTGGGTCAGAATTATCCAATTCCTTGGTTTTTAACACATTTCGATCAAGGTCATGAACCCTTGGGATCATTGTCTGGTAAGTGTCCCACGTGTTGGTCACCTCATGCACCTCCATGACCGTTATTTGATCTTTGTCCCCTCACAAACCGCGCCGGCAGACGAATGTATGCGTTCGGTGAACATAATAGTGAAAGTGTTGTAATATGGCTTGATTGCAATAGCATTTAAATATATCTTTTGCTTACATCCACTTTTAAAAAACGCGCATCTTTTCTTTCTCACATAAGACCTTATTCATTTCGTTATAAAAACCATTTTAAAGCCTTAAAACATGTTAACCGACACTGTAGTTATTTTATTAAAGGAAAAAGAAGCACAATTATATCAAGCGACACGCACTATTGATTTATACTAGTGTAGAAGAAATAATTGCTTCAGGTTTCCATGCAGGCCTGTCCCATGAATTTGCATTTGTTAAACCTAACGAACGCAATCTATGTCAAAGCTGAGCTGATAAATAGCCAATGTTCTAATTCTCACGACTTGACATTTGGTGTTTTTGTAAGATAATATATTGTGGAAAAAATTGCAATTTGCCTAAATTTTAGAATCATATGTACATTTGTTTAAAGCTTCAATTCCGTATTTTTTGTGTGTGAACTTAAAACTCCCCATCATAACAAAAATGAATAAAATGTCAGAACCTTGTAGTTCTCAGTTCACAAATTTGTTGCTGAATCTGACATACTCAGAGATGATAACCATTGCATTCTTTAATAGACGGTACCAATTAAATCATTGTTACAGATATATATGTGAAATTTGACATTGTTTTTACTTTTTTTTGTTTTTTTTTTTCCGGACCGACACCATAATTATTTTAAACACAAAATGGAAAAAACTGTGTATTACTTGGGCATGAGGTAAGTTTTTGTTAATTAGGAGGAAATCACACCTCGATTATGGAACTTCTTCTACTCATTGTTCCCTAAATTTTTCTCTAAAAGATGTATGTTTGTGTGATCATTTTGTCTATATTTTTCTTCTTATAGAAGTGTATGATTGTGGGTTCATCACGTGAAGTCAGCTGCGTCGCAATTGTCGTCGTTTCTACTAACTTATATATTCTTATTTTTAGCCATGAATATAGTTTGGTTATTTATAAAAGTTTGAACGGTGGTCAGGGTGATAAAAAAATGGACCTCTAATTGTGTGTGTCCTCCGCCATTTTGAATTTTCAAGTCATATATTGTAACAATAATGTGGTATCATCTGAAAAGCTTAAATTCAATTAACTTTAATTTGCTGCACAAATCATTCACAATCGGTTAGGTCTTTTGAATCAATTAGTCCTTTTTGGCGCTTGTTCATGGATTCAGCATTGAATGAACGGCGTTCAGCGAAGGAAATCAGTGTCCAGAAGAAACAGTGTCTATTTATTACTGCAGAATGTGATGCTATTTAATCCCACAAATTCAGTCACAATTTACCTTCGATGCCCTCTTAAACGTTTCTACGTCCTCATCACTCATATCAATCATTGAAAAATAAAGTACTTGATCCAATGTAGCAGTTTCTGGAGGAGTTGAATGAATCATACCACAATGAAGACACAGACATCCGTGACAAACTTTGGGTTAATATTGTCTATAGTTGTAGACTAGTGTTAAAAGGTGTTACAAATAAAACGTACCATATATTATCACTGGCTTTACAACTTTAAAAGTAAGATTTCCCACTTTATGTAAACTAACATAGCCATATCCTTAAGGCTACTTCAGAGATTTCCTGACGATGGCGCCCTCCAAATTCCAAAAAAATTCGTGTTTTGTTGCATGTACATAAAGCTTGTGGTTCCATATACTAACACTGTTGGTGAAATTGCTAAGCTTTAATTCGAATTCCTTCATATAGAAATTTTTTTTTTTTTTTTTTTTAATTTCCGGATCCGAAATTTTCAATTATACACAGTATCCTATGGGACGTAATACTACAACAAATGTTTACTGCATCAACGAAATCCGATTCATCTCAATTTCGGAATTGTGCATTTTAGGTTACTATTCTTAGTTCTAGTTGACGATTTTTCATTATTACACAAAAAAAATAATATCTTTCGAAATCCTCCTGAGTCAGACTTTAACATCAATTTTGGGACTGATTTTGCTTACTTGACCATCCGCTGCAAAGTGAAATTCGTGGACAGGTAAAAGCTGACTACTTGGATTCAAAAGAGTGTAGCTCGGCTATACTTTACCGATTGGAATGGCGGACAAAATGGCGAACATCAGGGTCAAATTTTTTTGGACACCTCCGTGTATTTGAAAATTATTTCCAAAAGTTTCTTAATCACCCTAGAAAAAACGGACGGTAGTGTTATAAATATAATTAAAAAATTATGTCTATGTCCATGAATCCTTATGTGAATGGTTTCTTTTCTATGCTGTTGTTTTGCCTAGTGTGACCAAACTATTCACGAATTTCTCGCAAAACAAAATGAACACAATAAAACAAGCAACTCCGAACAACAAAAATAGTGTCTAATCTCACTAGTTTAATCCATATGGCCTGGAATCGTTTTAGATTTGAAAATCAAAATCTTAAAGAGTAATTAAGTTACTTTTTTTTTTTTTTTTTTTTTTTTTTTTTTTAATATACTTTAATCAGCTCTAATAGCGATGAAAATGCAACGCGTCCGCGAATGGCGCGTCCATGTTAATAATAATCTCACGGCAGTGTGACTTCTCGTAAAATGTCATCATCATCATCCTAATTATAGTTTGTCACTTCTCGCGTGGAAGCTTGTTGTAATGATGTGCTTTCTCATTTGGGTCTGGGACCAAATCACCGACAGCCTGTGCTCAAGGAGATGGGCTCCGCAGCCCTTCTTAGATGCATCAGTTGTCAAAACTAGGCTCCTAACTGGTTTCGGGAATAACATTCCCCTCCTCGAATTGAGTGCACCATTTGAGGGTAAGGAGAATCTTTGGAGGAATCTTGATTTTCAATGACAATGGTTTGCACCAAGGACAATAAGGGTTGAGCAGGTGAATCTGGAGCTGTGTCATATATGCAATCTGCAATGATGCACCTTGTCTTTAGGATTGGCCATTAGACATGGGCATAGCCATTGACTGGCTTCTGCCTTTGTCTGCCCGCTCAACTTTGTTGCATAAATCACCATTATCACCATCTCTGTGGGGAAGACCTATTAGAGCAAAAACTCTATCATCGCCCAGGAATTGAGGATGCTGTTAGGGCTCCAGTACAGACTTTTGAAAGTTTATGAGGAAACCTAGTGATTGAATGTTGTTGACAACTACCAGTCCTGTATCCTGTGTGCTAAAGCCTTTTTGGATGGTGCTACGATGAGCCAATCATCTTATCATGCCTTGTTTTCGTATACGTAAAGGTGCATTTGGTGATTACAGCACCTTCTGTTTTATTCCTGATTCACTAGATATATTCTTGTGAAAAGCTTATTCACACAGTTTTTAGTTGATTACAATCTTGCTGTTGTGGGTTATGAGCACGGTCCCATAGGCCACTATGCGGATATTTTTGTACGTTTACAAACAGAAAATACAAAATTGCGTATTTCTTACAGATGCGTCCGACTTTGCAAATAAGATTAGGCATCACATGGATTACTGAGGCTAACAGTTTTATTAAAATCTCATTTTTTAGGTAAGTCGGGGGGGACGAGGTTGTGGATCACAAAATGCCCCATTAAGTACTCTGTCACCACTTTTACTACCCGAGTGAAGGTGTGTGGGGCAGTAGACAGGCCAATTGGAATCACCGGAAATTGGTAACAATCTTTGTTTACCGCAAAACGCAGGTCCTGTGAATTGTTACGCCAAGATAAGCGTCTGACAGATCTAATGCGGTCCCACAGGACCAAGGGGCTTGTTGCACACATATGTAATGCTTCATGAGATGTAAGACTACCTGGTAAGAAATAAGATCACTGACAACTTCCAATCAAGACCGTGTTCATATCGATTCGGTGGAATTTGGACATTTGCGCATACACCCGAATATGGTATGAATGAGCTGGTTACCAATGAGGATATTTGTATAATCGAATGGGCCATGTATTAAAAATAGGTCACCTAAAAGTAACTTATGAATGATATGGGTATCTTGAAACTACTTATTAAGTCAATTTACAGAATATGGCAGCCATTTTTTAAATGGTGGCCTTTTTTGAATTGACCATATATTTTAAACTGTCTAGCATATCCTTCACAACATGAATTAATTGAAAAAGAATTGACTACTTTGAAATCAGTTATTTCATGGATTTACCTAATATGGCAGAATGTTTTAAATTAGCTGCCATTTTGAAAATGGCGGCCATTTTGAACATGGCACACATTCAAAAGTGTCAAGCATATCCCTCTGAACATAAGTGAAGTAATTTCATGCGGAACAACTTAGTACTTGGTAACTATTTAACATATCGAGCTGCCTAATATGGCGGGCATTATCAAAAAGGCCGCCATTTGAAAACGGCGGCCACTTTGAATTGGCCTCATATCCACAATTGTTCAGCATGTTCAAACGCGCATCTGTGCCAAATTTCACGTTTTTAACAAAAAAGTGCACAATTCTTCCACCATTCTGCAGCACTATCTTAGGAAATGTGGGCGAGCACCCTATTCTCATGCCACTTAGTAATTTGTTCAGATATTATTGCGTGACCATACTTTACTCTTCAACTAATATGGGTGTTCAACAACTGCGAACGGTCGCATCTTGTTGATTATTCCAAGATCGACCTGTCAGATTTAAAACGACAGGTTTTTGCGATTCCTTGATTGAGAGGTCAAGTAGTATTATGTTGAGCAGGCAAAAGGTGCGGAAAGTACGCTCCATCCACTTTGGGGGCGTCCCTCACTATCATGGCGGGTGTACTGATTACTCGTCGTTCGGTGAATCGGAACGTCTTTTTTCCTCAAAGAACACCGGTTTGCAAGCAATCTTCGATTAGCTCAGCCCAAACGGATGTTGATCGCCGGGATCTTATGGAGTAAGCATCTGGATAACGTTGTCATAAATGCTGATAGGTCGCCGCGAACACGAAACCTTTTCGAAACCATCCTCGCTGTGCTGATAGATTGAATACTAGGCTTGTTGTTGATTTTCCTGGCCGGAACCCTGCTTGGTCTGATATGAGGCGTTCGTCTATCACCAGATGACAAAGCGATGCAATGCGGTTGAGAGAGACGTTCGGTGAAGAGCTTGCTAGGTCTAGACTCGCGACACGCTATAGTGAGTCGATGCTAGATGGCGTTCTTTCCCCGCTCTTTACGAAATACATGTAATTTCTCCATGTCTTTGGGAACTGTGGGAAATAGGCATTATTGTCTAGAGCCTCAAGAAGCCACTCTTTGCCTACTGGGCCAAAATTTTGCAGCTGCCTCGGTTAATGTTATCAAGACAAACTATCTACTGGTTTGAAGTTTAGCCAATACGGTTTCCAATTATGTTCATGTTCAAAGGGCCGAATGAACCAATGTCACCCATCTACCTCTTACGGTCTAGTTTAATCTTTTTAGGCTTCTTGCTGCTATTGCCGTTTAAAAGCAGTTCGTAGGCGACTTGGTTGTGTGCAACATTCGGCAGCTATGACCTCTCCGTCAACCTTTAGCAGTTGTTTTAGCTGAGAAAGGATCAGCTTCAAACTTGGTGGTATACTCTTTGTATTCTTAAGCACATTCCTTGGAAAGGCCTGGTATATATTTTGTCCTATAGCCCCTGGGTATGAATCTCCGGGCAGTCTTGTTCACTAGTTGGGCAAATTTGTCATGGTTATAGGGTTTGGAGCAATGCCCTCCACGTTCTGATCCAGATCATCAGTGTATCCTTGCCAGTCTGCTTTCCAATATTTAAAGAGGCGCTTAAATGGCACTTTGCTTGGTCTTACTGCAGCGTTGACTTCAATACCGATTGGTCGATGTTGGGTTAGTGGATCACAATCCAAAACAATTTTGCTACACAGGTTAGACATGTTTTGCTAACAATAGCTAGATCAGGGTTGTAACCTCTCTTCCAACGGGCGCTATAAAGTGGTGGCGACAGCTTAAGTCGTTATTAAAGGGGACGTAGATGTTGACTATCTATTCATTCTTCGACAGCTTGTCCGTCGTTATTAGTGTCATTGTAGCCCCGTTGGGTACTATGGCTGTTGGGTACCAATGAAGAAATGAGGCTTGGTGGAATTCCCGAGATTGAATTGAGGGTGATTGAAGTCTGTTGATGGAGGTTTGTAGACTGATGTAACTATGACAGAGCTGAATGGCGAGGACTTCGATTATTGTTGTCAGCAGACATTGAGGTTACTTCTACAACAGCTCTTTGAGTAGTGATCAAGTATCACAATCTCAAGAAGTAATGCCGAGAATATACATAATTACCGATTTGGTAAATAATAAATTTCATTGCAGGTATATTAAAATTAGGTTTTTGCTTCAGTAGTGTTTGTTTCTTTATTTGGTTTGATGCTTTTATTGGAAACCATTAACCTGTTCGTTAAACTTGTGATTGTTGTTCAATTTTATATAGAAGGGAGGTTTAAACACCATATGCAATGCGTGTACTTGTATGCAAACATACGCGTGGGATTCGTTTCTTCGATTGATCCATTAACAAAATAATTCCACATTCGAAACATAAGTATGTGACTCGCGCATGACATCTAGAACTCCATATTAATAAGGAGGTATAGGTAAAATACGCGAGGCGTGGGAATAAGCTCTTAATTTGTATAGGAATATGGAAGAAGGAAGGAAGAAGGAATGGGGTAGACGAATTCTACCAGGATCTGTACTCTAGCAAGGAAAACCTTCCATAGCCAGAAATAAATATATCTGAAGAAGACGATATACAAGACATATCAAGCGATGAAATCAGGAAAGCACTGAAAGATATGAAAAGAGCAAAGGCACCAGGTGAAGATGAAGTAATGATTGAGTTCCTCAAAGAAGGAGGCGACCCAGTATGTAAAGAACTAGCCACATCTTTTCACCCAGTGTATCAGATCGCAAGAGATTCCATTTAGTTGGAATAATACCATCGTCATTCTACATGTACTGCACAAGAAAGGAGATATTACATACCTCAAAAACTACAGACCCATCAGCCTCCTGTCAAACGTATACAAGCTTTACACCAAGGTCTTAACTAATTGCATCACAACAATCCTAGATTTTAACCAAACGCGGGAACAAGCTGGCTTCAGAAATGGTTTCTCAACAACTGACCACCTATGTTGTGAACCAGATCATTTAAAAACATGGAGAATACAGGCAGCCACTGTGTTTAGGCTTTGTCGATTATGAGAAGGCATTCGATAGCATCTAAATCCCAGCTGTACTTGAAGCTCTTATTAACCAGAAAACACATTCAACGTACATACATTAAGAAAATATACAGTCAGGGAACATCTATAAGACTCCACATGGAAAGTGACAAAATAAGTATGGAGAGAGGCATGAGGCAGGGTGATACAATATCACCAAAACTCTTCAATGTCGCCCTGGAATGTATCTTCAGAAAACTTAACTGGGGTGAAAAGGAATCAACATCAATGGAGAACTCCTAAATCATCGGCGTTTTGCAGATGATATCGTCCAATTTACAGATAATGCACAAGAACTGGAACAAATGCCCAATGAACTTAACAGTGAAAGCAACAAAGTAGGGCTAAAGATTAATATAAAGTCAACATAAATTATGTTCAACAGTTATACTACAGCCAGAGAAATTAGAGTCAACAATGATACAATCACAACAACTGACAAATATACCTAGGGCAACTGGTGAAAATGGAATACAGCCATCCGAAAGAAGGTGTGCATTTGGAAAGTTGAATGACATTATGAATGCCTGAAGCGCAAGGAGTTCAATCAACGCATCATACCGGCAATGACTTTGGAGCAGAGACATGAGCTGTCACAAAAACACCAAAAGGGATAGGAAGACGTGCAAATGGATATAAGAAAGCAGAGCAAAGGTCAATATATCAAAAATAAAAAAATGGAGATGGCAGGACATATGGCACGATCATGGCGGCACTGAATGGCGGCCAATGACAGGTTCACAAAGTAGTGGTAAGCAAAAAAGCAAGATGGAGAGATGAATTGTGAGGACAGGTCCATGTGGCATCAGCTTCAGGAGCAGTGGGTTGAAAATGGCCGAGATAATAGATGGAAATTCACGTATTGCAACTGGGTTTATTAAACATTTTGGACATTAGACATGTTAGATACCAAAAGTTATTTACGCTGTATAGATGATGTGACCTATGATGTCACATGTTAACATTCAGGACGCCCTTGGTTGTTTTCCGCAGGCAAAATATTGCAGTAGTAATATTTTGCCTGCCACACCACATAATATCTTATTATAAGTTATTTGCAGAACATTTCCTGATCTAAATCAGTCACAACATGCAGCTGGTGGCATTAGCAAGCATGCTTAATAAGAATGTTGGTATTTTTTAATTTGAAACAAAAGTTACCGCAAAAAAAAACAACGAAATTTCCCCGCAAATAAATGTCACACATCTATTGAAAATCCTCATGTGCCAGGCTGTTAAGATGACGTAAAATTGACGGAAACGTCACGATGGCCAAGACAATCTTAGATTATTGGTAACATGGATGCGCCAGCAGTTCCCGTTTTCATTTCATTGTCTTCTAATTGGCTAATTAATTTATTTAGGCAAGCCACTAGGTCGAAGTCTAACGGACAAGCTAGACCTTGTCAAAACTCCATTATTAATTAAAAGAGGAATGAGTGATTACCGAATTGATATGCAGATGACAATGGCTAAGAAATCCTAAATGGTGATGTCATTTGATTTCCTTTTCACCTAATATATTTAATTTCCTAGCTAATAGATTGGCGGATTTATTTGTTGTTTGAGGTTTACGAAGCATAGATAATTGAAAAGAAATTTGTCAAAATATTTATCCGTTGATACCACAAACACTTGTACTTTAGAAATTTGGATTAGGCTAATTAGTGAAGTGCGCCGCTAATTAATGGCGTCACTGACGGCCAGCTCGCTTCCGGTGAACCAGATGTTTGCTTGATGACTCATCATGCTCAGAGAAGTTTTTTTATGAATGAATCCACAAGGTCAATGTTGTACCCATGCGCAGTTCGATCAATAAAAATTTCCATCATGACAGCTTAATTATCATCTCAAACAGAAACGAAAACGGCCACTCCGTTGCATTTTTTTAGTGAAAAATCTATGCTTTCCACGTAGAATTTATGAATTTTGACATCTTAAAAACCTGATACGGGGATCTCTTGTAATCAAATTGTCAAATTAGGTACGAAATGACACTAATTAGATCAGTAAAATACAGCACATGTACTACGTGATAGCAGTCATTGCAAGTTAGGTCGGTTTTTTTGTTTAAGAGGTCGGATGCAATATTCACCTGTGTTTTCCGAGGAAAATTGCAGAATTGTATTTTCCCCGTCGTAACCGCCCACGTGACCATCATTGCGCAGTAGCAATGTTTGAATGATGTATAAAATACTGTTTGAAATAATTATAATATTTTCATATATTGGTTTACAAAAATAAAAATGTACTCATAGTTTCCCTAGTTATTTGTTATGCGTGTTTCATGGTAGACCTTGTATGGAATTACTTTGAAATGCGTAATATATTTGGCATGTGACATGCCCTAAATAATCACCATCTCGAGTCCTCATAACCTACATTCGGAATCGTGACCGCATACCCTGGGTGGCCCCTGGGATTGTTGCCAGCTTGCGGCGCCACCACTGAAAAACATTTGGAACAAGGCCAAGTGGCTGAATTGACGTTGGGGACAATACGCTACAACACGAATATTATTCCTGACTTACCTCATCGTTAAGGTTGATAACAGCTTCCTAACCGCAGTGCCACCTCCTTTATGAATGATCCCTTACTGCCAAAGTAGAAATCGGCGAATTTTTAATTCGACCTTTTCATTTACTCCAATGGTTAAAAAAACAAAAAAGGCGGCCAAACCTGGTGGTCTTACTGTCACGACTAAAGCACGTGATCATACGTGTGACGTTCAGTGACGTGTTTGTACTCGCATTTCAACCGGCAATAGACCGTGATTATGTGTAAATAATGAACTTCGCCTTCTGGCAGAGGGACTCGTTTCTGATCCGTGACCTCCCTCGCCAACAGCGCGCCCTTGATCAAATAACTCTGAAGGAATATATGCAACTAATTTAAAACGAAAGATAATGGGACAAAATGAATAGTTAGAAGTCTACTCTCACCCTTGCATGCAATTTTGAAGTTGTAAGTGTCTTTTATATAGAATTTTCAGTAGACATAATTTGACCCATTGTTACAATATGCTTATCGCCTTCACATATGTGTGTGCGTATTCGGGTGCAACCTCAAGCTAATTACGTAACAAGATTCTCATCACTTTTTTCTCTAGTATAATTATCGTAAGCCATGTAAGTCTGTTGGAAACCAGCTAGCTTGGCCAGCTTAGGTTGGCGAAATAGATTAAGGTTTTGCATAGTATTATACTGTACGCATACTACCAAAATACGTAGGCACGTGGATTTCTAATTTGAGGGCAATACCTTAGGCTAACTTGATTTTTTAATTACGTATTTCTTGGCCTGCACCCCATGCATATATTTTATTTTTTTTCAAAGCTGTCTATTTTAAGATGACGGTGAATCGCCTGGCAGCGGCAAATAGTGAAATGTTAGGATAAAAAATTCCACCCTTTACCGTTAATTTCGTCATGCAGCCCTCAATGGTTTTTGTTCCTTTGACATTCGTCTACATTTCTGTAAGATATATTTCACGTGAAAAGGTATTTTGTACTTCAGATTTCGGCGCTGTTTGCCGGTGAATCGCCGACGCTACCGGGCATCTAAAAATAGAATTCACTCAAGCATCAGTACGCATGCGCAGAAATTAACCAGGAAACAGCGGTTTGTGGATACGACTCATTGTTACTTGGAGGCCGCCGCCTTTGGGTTTAGGCAATGAAACGTAAATAATATTAGCATATATGTTCGAAATGTTAGCATAACATTTGTGTGTCTAGTATTTGCAGGTCAATCATCACGATTCTGTTCCCACAGTCATTGAAATTCTGGCGTTATATTGTACGAATTTGTGTCTATTTTCGATCTGATTTCCTGTTATTAATTGGTGTAAGTTCACGAGAACTCGTTTTGTACCAATATCCATAATCTGTATTTTCGACAACACCGATAGTCGTGACAACATGAAGAAAGTTTTTGTCTTCGCCTTGATACTTTGTCTTTGCCTTATTTGTGAATCGTCAGGTACGTGTGTATATGCATGTTCGTTGAAATCACATATCACAATACCTTTTACGAAAGGAATGTACCTTAACTGTAGATCGTTTAATGTTTTCATGGTCACGATTATTAAAATCTTAAATAACCTCGACGGATTTTGACGTCAATATTTTTTTCCTAAATTATCATGATGTTACTTATATCTTTTAAACGTATGTTTAAGGGGTGATTTTGTAATGTGACTGGTAGTGTGACCGATGCTGCCGTAGAAAATACACGTATGAATTCCCTAGATTACCGATTGGAAATCCCAGATGCCCAAATCGAGCAGATCGTGTACGCCCCCCTCCCCACACCACTGGAAATAAGCTCTTCATATATTGAAAATACTATGTTTTTGTGGACCAAAACAAGCTTAAACAATGGTATTTTATGGTATGGAATTGTTTTATGGATCAATGTTGGAAATACAATAAAATGTTTCATAGATTTTTTGCAAAAACATAAGAACTATGTGTATCGACGCCGGGCCAATGCTCTAACACAATAAGTTTCGCATCTCTACATTAGAGGACAGTCTAGTTCATGACACCGACAATAGGCTGCAGCGCCGGGGTCAATATTATTTTCTCTCTTTTATTGGGGAGTTTCCGTAACGTGACCCATCTGACACACTTTTTTTCTGACACACTTATGAATTTTGAAACCTTAACGGAATAGGGAATAAGGGTAAGCCTCAAGAAATTTCCCCTGTACAAAAATTGATGAGCTCACCTAGCCATGCCACGCCCTCCTGATATTAAGGTTGTTCAGGGTGCTTGGTACAATTTTCCTGAAGGGAAAACCACACATAGGTAGATCTATTTTATAAAGGTATACATGTATAGGTAGATACATAACACATGTAGGTACATACATGTACATAAAATGTTTGACTGATACAATTAAGTTAAAGCTTAAAGCAGACTTAAGGTCTTTGTTTTTCAAAAATGAAAGATTGAACGCGGTTATTGGATTTTTAAAGGAATTTTTCCACTGATTTTACGCGTCGCCATGATATGTACCCATTTACTTAATTAATTATATGCTCAATATTCAATTAGGCTTATAATGGTACTCGGGTGTTGAAATATTTAGTTTTAACGTTATCAATTTGTGCTGAGACTAATGTAACTATTATACTAATATACCTATTAGACTAATAGAAAATAAAATAAGACTAATATACCTAGGTATATATTCTATGTATATTCTGATATTAGTCTCAGAAATAGATATTAGGTAAGTGTTTGTCATAGCTAATTGTTAAAATGCATGATTGAAATCTTTTAATGTATCAAACAGCTGTTGGAAATTTCCACGTGTGTAATAATAATTGCAAATACTCACCAAGGTATTCAGATCGTAGATCTATTATGTTTGGCTCGACATGGCTAGAAATGGATGGAATTTTTGGATGTTTCAAGTATTAAGGATTAAATATTATTTAATGGGTTTAGTTACAAACACTTACAAAACTATCCATGGTACAATTTACCTGTTTTTTTCCTCTAAAATCACATATTTGTCGGATGAGTGTATAGTATTAATAAGCTACGTTTGTATATTTATCTGTTTGTCCGTCCTTAAACTATTTTTTACACAGGGATTTATAAGTTTACTGTCATATTAAAAAGTTTTGGCTACATAACCAGCGTTTCTTTTTCAATGAATTACAAAGGCGGGCCTGAGGGAAATCACAAAGAGAAATAAGTGATAATGTATCAATTAATGCTTCAATTGATCAAATTTAACAGGTACGATGTACTCTAGAGTATATGAAAAGGATCCTGCTCTAGTAAAAGAGAAAATAAGATATGAAAGATATAGGTCTCAATGTCATCATGTGGTAAAATTATCAAATACTCAGATTTTGTTGAGACTGTTTCCAAATTATTACTCTGGTCATACTGAATGACAGCTCTGAGTACAATTTTGAATAAATTTTGGTGACCTCTATATCCCTAACGTCCCTAGAGGAAAATCTGGCGAGCACCGCAAAAAAGGGACATAAGGGATATACAGGGTGTCCACAAAAAATGGTGCAAGGCAAAAGCATCGTCGTAGGAGGCGAAAAAAATTACACAATGACGCGATATTTTCATCATCTTATTAATGAAATGTTGGCTTTTGAATACCGTTTAGAGCATCTAATTTGGTTGTTGCAATCTATAGATATGGCTAATATTCTAAGAGAGGGTGAAATACCAATTGTGCCACTTTTTCACTAAACACAGAATGGCATAACACAATCGAATCATGTATGCTGATAGGACACATTATTGATTCGCAAGAATTCATCCATCACACAATTATAATTCTTTATCCTTTCCCTTGTTACTTCATATATAATGTTCTTTTCTCCGTTAAATATTCTGAAATGACTTCATAAAAGTAAAGAACACAAAATACAGTGTGAGTCAAAATTATTGTTCCTCGATAAAAAAAAATATTAAAATATTTGTAATCTTTTTAGAACATTATTATTACTTTTGTTAACAAATAATTACTCTCTTAATTCCCCTAGAATTCATGCATTGTTATTTTCAAAGCGTTTATGGCCTCATTTTTAGCGGGCTTCCCGAAATGCCGCGTGTCAAATTTAAGTATCAGTAAAACCTTAGAAGTGTAGTAAACTTGTTACAGTGTAATTCACAAACCAGGACACAGAAAAACGAGGCAAGATAGGCAAAGACTTTCTGTTTGTTGCAATTATTCACCACAGTGAAGCACACATTATTAATATTTATCATGAAATGAAATTGTTCCAAAAAGTCTGACCTTTGACCTTTAGCCAACTAAGGTGTATCCTTAATTGAAACCTGGTTTTGGTATTTTTCAATTAATTACAAAAATATTTTTTGTGTTTTGCCTTATTTAATAGTTAAAAAAAACGAGTTCATTCCAAACCTTGAAGAATTCTAAACAGTTCAAAATATAATTGCACTTGTTGTTGCATCAATCCCAACTTAATACTGGCATGTGTTATACTCATGGGGGCATTTTATTACCATTTATTGTATCCACCAGAGTGTGTTAAGCACACATTGGTATCCACTTGAAATTTGCGCTTCAATTTACCAAATCAATCGAATCTGGTACAAGGCAAATCTGAGGACTCTTATTTAAATGAGTGCAGATATTGATTGCCTGAACCAAATGAAAAAATTCAAAATTCCTGTGAAAGCTAATTTAAATGTACTTTTGAGTATTTACAATTTTAAGAGCTAACCTTGCACAGTTTTGACAGAAAAAATCAGGATATTTGGGGAACAATCATTTTGACTCACACTGTAGAGCACACTCTGCTGGAAACATATTTATTGCACATCTTGCATAAATAATATTCATTTTGTTCTGATAATATTCAATCAACCTGAAGAGGGACATCTCTTTAATTATTCTCACACATTTTATCACAAATTCAGTTTATCATTACATAATGATGTTCAATACTTAACAGTTTCTTTGCATTAATTGTGTGATGATCGAGTACTTTAAAATCAATATGCCCTATCAACGTGATCAATCTTTACCATCTCACTCTGTGAAAAAGTGGCACCATTGGTATTGCAACACTCTCTTATATTCTTAGCCATATCTCTGGATTGCACAACCAAATTGATTGCTGTAAAGGTATTCAAAGCCTCAGACTTCATTTGTGATATGATGTGTAAATATTACGAGACTATTTTTTTTTCACCTCCACGATGGTGGTATTTGCCTTGCACCATGTTTGTAGGCTTGTCAAATTGGATAAATGATGCTGAACCCAAACTAATTGGGGGGCAAAAGGATCATTTGTCCTGGGTTGCCAAATTGCATTGATAAATTAATTGCATTGAAGAAACGACAAATAAGACGGCCGTGGCATCCTTCGGTAAGTATCATAAATGAAAATAAACATTTCAACAATTTCAATTATTCAATATGATCATTTCCCCGTAAGTGCTCTATGTTCGTACAATATAACAAAATGTATAATCCGATAGTACCATCAATATACAACTCCGTGAGCTTAATATGACAGTTGGTCCTTAATGAACTAAAAGCAATAATAGCCATTTTTTGAAGAGCGCCCTAAATTTCAAATTTGTTTAGATTTTTACACGGTTGCATTGGTAACTGGTTAGTAAACTATCCCTGTGAATGGTTAGCTCGAAAATGTCTATATTTCGCAAACGAAGGATTTTGTATCAGAATATTAATATCGGCGATAATTCCAACGTGCTGCTGGAACCGGCCTTCAAATATGAACCACAGTTGGGAATTAGCGCCATGTACGTGTCTACGCTCATCCATTAGTTGTTTTATGGTTCATGCAAGCAAGTTAGAGGTCATTTTCTTGAGGTGGCCTATTTCCATCATGGCAGACTTAAATTTAACATCTCTAGCTCTGCCGTTAAGCACAATCCAGATCCCAATTCAAATTACAAAATCGTTTTTTATGATAAATCCGGCATTTTTGGGCATTCTCGTTCGCAAGTGTGTTGCCAGACAATTACCAACATAACTCTGCAAAATACAATTTTGGAAATTGGGTCGCTTTCTTCAAAAATGTGCTTTTGCTTTCAGATACATATAATGTTTACAAAACTCCAGATATTTCATGTTTATTGAAAATTACAATTAACGAAAAATATCCATCATAATATTTAAGAAGGTAAGTTGGTAGGAAGAAAAACTGCAAACTATAAATGTAACAAAAGTTGTAAACCACCAAAATATACGATCCGACAGGCACATAAAACAAAAAAAAACACAAAAACGCAAAACAATAAGCTACATATAATGCATACAAAAGCATTTGTAATTAATTGGCGGGCATATGCCATTTGAATGACTCAAGTATGGCAACCTGAACAAACCTGATCAGGAACAGGAGAAATACATCGTATAATCGTCATCAATTTATAGCTCTGTAAATTTTACCTTTTCAACAAAAGACATTACAAGTATCGATACACTCTTTATTTTAGGAATTGCTCAACTCCAATGCAAGTACTGTTAGTTAGTTGCGTAAAAGCTTTTATTTCAATGTGCATTAGCTTTCTTCCGCAAGTAACTGTTCTAATTTTCCTTGCACCATTTCATTTTGGCTTGAATTGAAAAAAATGACATTTTTTGCCAGGAAACAAGTACAACGCCAACACTGTGTGTCGTATTTCAACAATTCTGGACAATACTTCTTTAAAAAAAATAAACGCTTTAATATTGACATTTTTAGATTCAACCTTCCGATAAATTATTTTTAAGGGGCCGCTTCAAATTAAATAATCTTATGTGTGCGCTTATTCCGTTATAATGTATTATTTAAAAGCCTGGCTGCAGTTAATGTTTTCATTAATAGCCTGGCTGCAGCCTGGCTGCATCTTCCGAATCTTCTTGGAACAACCAACTGTCCCAGACACTGACTTTGACATCATACCTGTAGTTGAAAGCACCCTCCCACTTGAGTAATTAATTTCACCTAGATTAATTTGAGTCTGCTCTTCATCAAGCCAAACCAGGTGGGGCCATTGGACTTGACAACATTCCTCTAGAGCAGGGCCGTACGCAGGATTTATTTTGGGGGTGCGAACTTCGAAACAGTGGATTTTTGTTCGAAAAAACGGACCGTTTTGGTAAAAGTGGACCGAACCCTCCCCCCCATCAAATGGGTCCTTTTTTTGGACTTCTTGAACATTTTATACAAAAAGTGGACTTTGTGATCAAAATTTTCGTCTAATATTTGAACGCTTTTTTGTGTTTACAAACAATTCGGCAACAAGTGGACCTTTTTGTGGAATGTGGGGGTGCTCGAACCGCTCCCCCCCCCTCCCGCATTCGGGCCTGCTCTAGAGCTTTTGAAGTCAAGCAGTTTCAAAGCCAACTACTCGCATCTGCAATAATTGCCTATTCATCATGAGATGAACCTAAACAGGGTCACTGAGTGCCATCATTACCATCCCTAAAAAAGGAGACCTCTCACAGCCGAACAACTATAGAGGGATTAGCCTCTCCTGCCATCGGGCAAAGGTCTACAATCGAATGTTGTTGAACACGTCCACACGTAGACCCTCTTCTTCGTTGGAATCAAAATGGATTCAGAGAAAAAACGTTCAAAAACGTTCCACCATCTCCCAGATTCTTGAAAAGGAATGAAAAATATAAATCTCCCACTGGCACCCGTATTCATTGACTTCTCCAAAGCCTTTGACTCCGTACACCGAGATCGAATGTTTAACATCCTTCGAGCCTATGGTATTCCGGATACCATCATTTTGGCTATTAAAGTGATTTATGACAATTCTACAGCCATTGCCTTATCACCTGATGGATAGACTGAACCATTCACTATTTCAGCGGGTGTTCTCCAAGGTGAACCCCTTGTCCCCAATTCATTTTCAATCACAGTTCTTGATTATGTTATGCGCCATGCACTTGCAGATATCAGCAATGAAACAGGGATTCTGTTGGAGCCCAGAAGGAGCAGTCGAGCATCCAGAAGTCCGACTTCACGATCTCGATTTCGCCGATGACATTGCTCTCCTAGCATCATCTATTAACAAAGCAGACTCCTGTTACAGATTGGTTGAGGCCGCATCAAATTCAGTTGGTCTACACTTGAATGTGGGGAAAACTAAAACCTTCTGGTAAATATTCCATCGTCAGCCTTCGTTAAGACCATCAAAGGAGTTGAACTTGAAAACTGTACCTGAATTCAAATACCTTGGTTCATATATTCCGGATTATTTTCATGATTTCAAATGTAGGAAAGCACAACCATGGGTCGCCTGCAATAAACTCCAAAAGATCGGAAATCCTCACTAGATCGAAGGACTAAAATCAGATTCTTCAAAGGCCTGCGTGGAAAGCATTCTGTTGTATCAGAAATCGGCTCAGAAACTTGGACAATCGGCAAGAAAATGGAAGATCATAAAACGGTGCTACACTCAACTTTACGAAGAGTGCTCAACATCAGTTGGAAGGATCCTATTCTAAACACCACGGTATACGGTGATATCCCTCCAATATCTTCAACAATCAAGCAACGCCGTTTATGTTTTGCTGGACACTGCATCCGCACCACCGACCAACCCATCTCCCATTTGATTTTATGGGCTCCTCCGGGTGGGAAATCAAGCAGAGGCAGAAGTCCCCTTCAGTACACTGACACCATCAAGAGCGATCTCAATCTAGATCTACAAGAGATCCAGTATATCATGCATGACAGGGATATCTGGTTCGAACATCTAGCCAGTGCTTCTTCCATTCCGTCCACGGACGACCGACGACGACGACGACGACGATGATGATGATGATGATGTATTTATTTAAGTAGTACAAAAAAATGACAGCGCGTGGCGTGCATCTATAGGCGCTTGTCTTGTAATCTTAAAGGTCAGATCTGATGGTGTTATGATTTACACCAATGTAAATTAAATAATCATTAGTATATAATCCAAAGTTTTCATAATGATTGAATTCCTTGATTTTCTCAAATTAGACAAATTATGCTTACAAAAATCAGCCTCTAGACATAAAGAAATGAACGGAAGTCGATTACAACTGAGTGACCAAACGCTAAATCGTTTGTGCTTTAGATGTTTAATGTAAATTATAGGGCCAATACTGTGTAGTCCCGACGAACAAGTCCCATGGCAAGACATATAACTTTGCCAGATGCAAAAGACAACTAGGTCAGACAAGTACGTTTCCATTGGGGACGTCACCTGACACCACATAAGCTCTTGAGACCCGTTAGATGCAATTTCCAAACCGGTGTGAAAGTAATCATAGTCCGTCCAGGTATCATAGTCCGGACTATATAGAACCACCCGGAATAAAGCGGTGAAACTAATGTTGCGTGAAGAGTCATCGATTGCCCTATTGTTCACCATTGTTCCCGGACTGTGAGCCCCCCGGAGGACCATATCTCCTGCCACACCGGTCCCGCAACTCTCCTCCTGCGATTTGTTTCATTCTAATACGCATATATAGATTGTACATTGTATATGCTGCTGGTGCCTGTTTCGTCCACTTATTCTATAGATATTTACCACTTGTTAACGCTATTTCCCATTTTTTTGTTTTGTTCGATTTTGTATTTTGTTTGTTTGTGATTTTTAACAGTCTGCTGTTATTATAAACATTTGACAGGAGTGAAAGTACATAACGTAAAACAACGTTGGAAAAAAATCACTAATGTGGAGATATGATGAAATTGGAATATGCCTCTAGAAGTAGTAGAAAAGAGGGAGAACCCTGCACTCAGACTAAAACTAAAACATTAATTAGAAACGGTAAACCCCCTTTCCCCCCCCGACACTTTCTTCATGTTTGGTGTCCAATAAACACTAAGGGAAAAAGTTTTAATTTTTTATGGCCGTAGTGGAATGTGCAATTGTTATTGTTAAAGGATCGATCAACATATTAACTCATGGCGCAACTAAGCCTCTCGTCCTACAGGAATATACTTTCCACTATTAAAATAAGCAGACCGTGTTTTAATGAATTGTGTGAACGTCTGACGTGGCACCACGCATATGTTTTTGATAATTAACCTTCATAATCCTTTATGAAGTCCCGTTGCCCATCCAACGTCACTATTCTCCTTCGCCAACGTTGTAGACAAAAAAAACATTATTGGCTTCTTCCAAAACCCAACATGTGCATCAAATCCCATCTTCATATCCATCAACTTCACACTCACACACCCCGCTCTCAATCATTGCTCTCTCTGTCCTCCTCAGAATCCCCATCTTATTTTCGCTCAGTCAGACACCATGTCCCTCCCATACGTCATCACTGATCATCACACAAGCCTTATACAACCATACCTTCATCTGTGCCCTTGCACAACGTCCCCACATTCCCTAAACTTCATCACCCCACCCAGACCTTACTCTAGCTTGTCCACAGCCCCGTCGCATCCACCCCATCCACCGCCCCCCCTACCCTGTCCCCGATGTACGTGAACTCCTTCACCGATTCCACTTTCACACACAACTTGTTCTGCCTGTTCCACCATCCCTCCAGCACCCCCTCCGCATCTCCCACACAATAAAATCTCAGATTGCCAAATGGGGTCACTCTCATTCATCTTTGTGCATACCCCGTGGATCCTTTCAACATTTCTCACACACACTGAAATGTGCTTTTACACTAATACCCTCTTCCCACACCGCCACATGATTTAACCTTAATCTCTTACCACCTCCTCTCCAACTCGCTCACCAACACTTTTGTCTTCCTCAAGGTTTACCTTCACACCCTACTCTCAAAATCCTTCTTCCTTTTCAAAACTTCTCCCTCATCCCTCAATGGCTCGCTCATTTTAAAAAACCAAGTCATCGTCATACAACATCTCACTCATCAACCCTCTTTGCATTCCTCTGTACCTACGTCCAATCAATCACAATTGAAAAATCAACAACGTACAAAGTACAGAACTCTGACACACACACCTTTCACCCCTCAAACTCCCTCAAGGACCAATCGGGGGGGGGAATCCCACTCTAACTCTTGTCTTTGCTCCTTCAGACAAACTCATCACCGCTCTCAACCATTACTTATGGTATTCCTCTCTTCCTCATTGCCACATATGAACTTCTCCCCTTTAGCTCGATATTCTCTTGCAACTTCCTTAAAATATACCGCCTCTATCGTTCCCTTCCGGGGGCACTTGTATTCAAAGGTGGATATGATGCGGTGAACTCAAGAAACGCGCAAAATGGTCCTTTTCCAACAGGCGATGTAACGGCGTACATTGTTTAGGGTTGTCCAAAACAGTAAAATTGGAACAAAAAGGTCTGTTTTTTTTTAACCGCTGAAAATTGTGATGTACGCTAGATCAAAAAATCATCAAAAATAAGGCTATTGGTAATTTTGGAAGTAAAGCAACATGACAAGCCAAGACTTGGACAATGCAATCGCTTACTTGTCAGGGTAGCACAAACATGACAGAAAGACTTGTGTTTGTAGCAAAACCCACAAAATACTTTTGGTATTTTTTTTAGTCGGTGGAATACTTGTTTAGGTGCATTTCGGAAGTCCACGTTCACGCATCATATCCACCTTTGAATACAACTGCCCCCTCGGTTCTTCCCTGGCATAAACCCAAATTGCATCCGCATCCAATTCCACTCTCTTCCTAAACATGCTTCTCTAAAAACCCTTCTCCACAATTTGATTGCATGCTCCACAACTTCACACTCTATATGCGCCCCGCAACTCTTGCATCTCCTTTCCTTTAAAAGTTGGAACTACCACTCACTGCCCACTCCCTGGATCCTCCTCATCTTACACTATCAACCCAAATACCATCATCACACCATCGCTATCTCTATCCACTTGCAATATATCATTCTCAACACTCACATCGAGTACAGACGATTTCTTTTTCATTTCTTGATCGCCTTCACCACCTCCTCCCGGATGACCCCTCAATGGCCCTTCACCACATCCAGCATTCCACCTTCTGATCCACTATTTCCTCATTCATGTTCTCTCCATATGATATTTCCAGACTCTACCTCTAGCTCTCTTACTGAAATTCAGCTTTCCATCACTTTCCCCTCGTACATCTTCCCCCTTCGAAATCTTCCATTCTTTGTCTTGCCTTCACAATATTATATACCTTGTTGATTCTCTCTCAACAAAGTCAGCCCCTTTCTCAGACTCCTCCCTTCATGCCCTCGCCACAACTTACTGTGCTCGCCTTTCAACCTCTTAGAACCTCGCTTATCTCATCAGGGACAATTTCCTCATCTCCTTATATGCATCTTTCTCATTATCGCCTCATTAACCTCTGCCTTTCCAACACCCGTATCTCTCCTGCCAGTCATGCCTTTCTTTTTCCCACACACTTCATCACACCCCTGTAACACACTCTTCTTAAAGCACCCCACCACAATCTGAAACATAAGCCACCAAAAAAAAAAAGCTCCCCAACTCTTCGCCCAAAGTCTCTATTGTCAAAATTCCTTGGTCTATTCTTCTTTCAGCTTCCATACTTTTCATTACGTTGTGTCTTAAACTCCCTGGAAACACCTTAACATTCTTCAGAAATTTCTCTTACCCTTGCCATTAACACAAAATCAATATCTGTCTCATTTCCCCCTGAGCTAACGTTCATTTCCTTTTGTCCTGAACCACGTATCGCTAACATAACTCTTTTTCATTCAATACTCAACAACAATCTTCCTTCCAGATTCCTCTCCCCCAACCCAGTCCTGCGTGAACACCTTCGGAACCTTCGATCCTTTCCCCCCCAAATGCCCATTGAAATCGCCAACACACAGGACCAATATCCCCACTCTTATGTACATCCCATCATCGCCAACTCATCATAAAAATGCGGGGTATAGCCGATACCCAACCTCACCACCACCTCCTCAAAAAACATTCTCTAATGACATTAACCCTACACTTTCCTTCTCACCTCCACTACCTTTTCACAAAATTCCCTTTCACCAAACCACACACCCCCAATTTCCTCACTATACCCCGCCAACCACAATTTGTACTTCTCCTTCTCCCCCATCGTCCTAGCCCCCCTCCCCTCTTCACCTTTTGCATTAATAGTATTTCATCATGTTGTTTTCAGTTTCGTATATAAACTAAAACATAGGCTGAATTTGATATTTGCTCCAATACGAAGTTAGAAATTCCTAATTTTGTACTAAGGAAATCATTCTTAGCATTTTGATGTGAACGCTTTACATCAGTGCAAAAATCAGAGAATTTTCAATTTGTTAGGGACACATATACGTGAATCCCTCTTTACACCCTTAAGACAGCGTCTCAGAATGAGATATGTAATTATTTTAAAACACAAAATGGTAATTTTGCATACTATTTTTGTTGATTCGGCAAATTACCCCGACGTACTGGACCTTCCTGCTTTTTCCCCCCCCCCCCAATCGATTTTTTTTGGTCGATATTTTTATTCTTATAGAGGGTATGATTGTGTTATCTTCACGTGAAGTCAGCTGCGTCGCAATTGACGTCGTTTCTACCAAAATATGTATTCTAATTGGAGTCATAATTAAATTTTTAAGGTATTGAAGTTGGACGTTGTATTTGAAAGTTATTTCAAAAATCGAGATTCTAAAATCGAGCTTCTTCGCATAAATCTGTTCTGGTATTATGGTTTCTATGATGTGCTGAGCGCCTTTCAATGGCTGCCGCACAGCGCCTTGAGCACGTTTACGTGAATATGTCGCGAGTTAAAAATACACATTATTAAAAATACACATTATTATTTTTATTATTTCCAAAAAAAATCTCAATCACCTTAGTAAATAACTGGAAGGTAGTGGTTAATCGAATATAATTGAAAACTTATGTCCATGTCCATGCATCTTGTATGGGAATGGTTTCTCTTTTATGTCTGTTTTGCCTAAAGCTATATCACGAATTTCTGCGAAAATTGAACACATTAAAGACAGAAAACTCCGAACAACGAAAATAGCATGTCTTTTCTCAAATGCTCACTAGTTTAAAGCGGCACTGGCACATTTTCACAAAATATGAAATTTCTCCAATTTGCTCAAATGATTCATCATTCTTTATTATCATTAAAAAACATCAAAATAACAAAGAAAATACATATACCCCAGGGCACGCTACTGAACTCCAAAGGAGAACAGCAGACAGGCAGGGGCAACAATCACCAATTACAAGAACAAATTAATTCATAACATAGGTCATTGGAAGAATAGAGATATATTTTACACATAAAAATAACATACCCAAAACAGGGTCATTAATAAGAGGCTAAAGACATCCAGGTAATTTGTAGGCTAACATTAAAGCAATAACAACACATTTTTGAAGGCGGCCCCCCAATTTTAAAAATTTGAGATTTTTTGCACAAGTTGTGTTGGTAATTGTCCTCGTAAACTATATCTGCGAAGTGTATGCTAAAAATGCGTATTTGTCCAAAGAAGCGAGTTTGTAATTAAATCAGGATCCCTGATTGTAATGCAATGGGGACTGGAAACGCCAAATTTATGCCCGTCCATGATGGAATAGTGCCCCCCCGAAAGAACCTCTAACTTACTCACCTGAACCGATGGAACAACTAACGGATTAGCGTAGACATGTACATGGTGCAATTGTCCTGTTATTTCATATTGAAAGACGTTTCCAGCAGGCCGTTTTATTATTATCGGAGATGTCTCGAATATTAATTATTCTAATTCCTTCTTTTGCGATACATATACCTGTGCCGAGCTTTATACATTCACAGGTATAGTTTACTAGCCAGTTATCAATGCACTGTCCAAAAATCTCATTTTTTTTGGAAAATTGGGGGCGCTCTTAAGATATGTGCTGGTTATTGCTTTAGTTTGCCGTAACTTTATCAACAAATATGTCGATTACATGAATATTATAGACTCGTGCTCATTCATATTAAAATCACCAAAGGTCACAGATCGTCAAACAGGTTACTTGCCGGGGCAATCAACGCTTGCTTTGTTTAAACGCCATTAATCCTTCGTCAGCCGGGTCATTTATTATAAACAAATCATTATGTTTTTACACATAAAGGCCCGATTGGTCTTTAAATCATTGTCCGGTGAGGGCTAATGTAGTAAAAGCTTTACAACCATGCCAAAATTGAATTTTGACAATCCTGAGGGCGCAATATTTCAATGTGCCTGTCTCTTTAATCCATATGACCTACAATCCGTTTTTCGTTTCCAAAAATCTTCAAAGAGTAATACACACTTAGTTTTTGGTTTACTATTATTACTGTGAGAAATCATATTGAAATGGATTCCTAAAGTTGCATTAATACCATAACTACTTAAGCAATTGGGCAATGAAAAAGGAACTGAGGGGGCGGCGGCTGCCTATGGTAATAATAATATCATGGCCATTGTACCTCTCGGCCAATGGGCCATGTTTACAGCTACGACGATTACCAATACAAACGTGAATCATTGAGTACGTAATGACGTTTTGTATTTCTTTAATCGACATTCATCTGCCCATGATTATATTCAAATAAAGAAAATAGCTGCTTCACAGATTAATCAACCTAATTATGTTAACCAAGCTTAGACGCGCTAACATCCCCTTTAAGTTTGAAGCTGGTCAGCTCCATCATTGTTTCTATTTTTTTTTCAAAATTCTCAGATTTTTTTACGGTGACTACTAAATTGGTCAAAAAAGTAACATTTAATGGCCTAGTGCTACATTTACTACAAATTTTGGACCCTACAATATTGTGCCAAATTGTTGGGACACTTTGTCATTGTCCCCGCTCCCCTAAATCAATGTTGGCTGATTATGTTACCTGTGAGTGTAGTGATGTATGTTTGCTCAAACATTGCTTGTGGGGCGGGAGGGGAGGTAACAAAGGTATATAAATAAATGGTAGTAAAACGGGGTCAGGAAGTTCACTGTCCCAACGAATTTTGCACAAGATTGCAGGTTGCTGTAGTTGATTTACAGGCTTTCGAAGGTTTCAACATATTGACGCGATGAGGGTTTTGGCGTTTTACTTCTCATGTAGCTCAGGAAACATGCAAGGGTCGGGAACTATATGGGGCTGTAAGTATTTAACCAGAGATAATGAAGGGCCTTAGTGTGACCTAACTGTGAGTGAGTGGTTGAGGTATGAATAGGACTACAGATCGTTCCTGCTGGGCCAGAAAAAAATATTTGTAAAATTTCTTTATATATAACCCTAACGTCCCTTAACTGCATTTCAATGCACTTTTGAAAAGAGCGGACCCCTGCCTTGAGTTAGGGGGAAATTGCCCCTAGACCTAACAAGAAAAATGACGCTACCTCCCTTTTTCGCGGTGATCGTCAGATGTTCCTCTAGGAAAGTAAGGGATATAGGACAA
Source organism: Ophioderma brevispina (assembly GCA_023653785.1). Lineage (NCBI taxonomy): Eukaryota > Metazoa > Echinodermata > Ophiuroidea > Amphilepidida > Ophiodermatidae > Ophioderma > Ophioderma brevispina. Next base: position 124,136 of record JAMKCH010057687.1, read on the forward strand.
CGCACTATTTGTAAAGAGTTACTTAGTTGCCAATAAAATACCACAGAGCTTATAACTTTCTGTGACATTAAAAATCAAACTTTTGAATAGTGGTGTTCTTTTCCTTTGTGTGTAGATTTGAAATCGTCAAGTAGGGCGATGTTACGACGTCATTATTACGTCAGCAGAGATTATTGCTCTGGCCTTTTCGTCAAATAGCGACGTGTGTGTGTGTCTGTGTGTGTGTGTGCGCGCGCGCGCGCGCGCGCGCGCGCGCGCGCGCGTGTGTGTGTGTGCGTGTACGTGTGTGTGTGTGCGTGTGTGTGTGTGTGTGTCAATACGGGACCGCACCCTCTGGTGGTAATTAACACCAAATTTTGGTGTTAACATTTTTATTTGTAACATGTGACATTTTAGCAGAAAATGTTTGATTTTGTTGTTGCTTGCTTCTATTGCAACTGCTTACCTCTAACTTTTCATAAGCAGATCACCAAAATACATAATACCGAGCGGTGTTAAATACTTCATTTCAACAACAGAAACTAACACCGAGAAGCTTGACACCGACTTGATGTTAAAATATTAACACCCCAGTTTTTGCAGTGAAGAGTAGCCACGAAGTACCTACCCCGCATGGGTACCACATCGCCTGCCGCAAAAATGGGGAGGTAATCATCACGTAGGTAACCCGCCAGCACCACATGGAGAGTGCCTGTGAGTTACACCATGCAAATGCGCTTCGAGCTTAATGTTGATTAATTTATCAAGGGGGTACCATCGGAGTAGAGCTTAAGAGTACAAATGAAGTCGCTAAAGGTCCCTGGTCCGATCGCCACAGGGACCCCCGAATTTTTACCAGCATGGTCAATCTGTGAAATCGTTTGGTTTGAATGTTAATGAGCGAAATGCCCCATTTTGGTCGACCAATATTAACTTTACGCACAGTACTCTATTGGATTACCAAATACGTTTTTACTCTCACTTAAGTTAAGTGATTTATTGGTATGAATCATCGGCACATATATAATGAAAAAACCCTAATAAACGTACCAGATGTTTTTCAGGGCCATTGGAGTATTCCTTGCGAAAAAAAATCCACATTTATTCAACAATGTACACAACTGTACAGCAATCCTGGAAGCTACCATGTTTATTCCCTGTGGTATATTCAAAACGCATCAATACCGAAACAGAAACCAGTAAAAATATATCCCTTGACTTCACAAGTTTCCACAAGCCTCATCCTGTGAACTTCGTTGAGCACACAACGGATAGCACGAAGTCGGTTTCCAAGTGGTGGGAAAGACTCAACATGGCTCGTGGGAAACGATAGCGTAAATAATAAACTGGCGGCTTCGTTAAATCGTCTAGTGCTTCGAAAGTTACGCATGAAAAATGGTGTTTTCTTCGCCAGGACTACTCCATGACGCATGACACGAAAAAAAAAAAATCATCTGGTACGTCATATTAAGGGATATTTCATTATATAAGTGCCGATAGATTCATACCATAATCACCTTTAAAAATGGTTTAAATATCGGCGCGAAACTTACAGATGGGTTTTTGGTGAAGGCCATTCTATCAAGATTGAAAATGTAGTGACTTAAATCGTGTCATCCCCCGTGCGTAAGAACCTGCTGTGTGTGTAACCCGGGCAATTTGGTGACCGTTTCAAACCAAACTTGGTAACAATGTTCTGTGGTGTGAGACACTGACCTCTACACATTGGATAGCTGGCTGCTGCACCGTTGAATGGTCCACCGAGTGTCACAACAGAAGTTGTGTTTTACCTATACAATTGGCGAGAAACAATGCATATACCTGCTGGTGCACATAGGCCTATTCACACGATGTTCTTATGTTTGACAGGGGTATGCATTGTTTCACCGCCATATTGTCATAGTTAAAAAAAACACCACTTCCTGATGTTTCAATCGGCGACTCAAACCCGCTATCATGTGTAGAGGTCATGGATGAGAGGGAAAGGATGAGCTTAATTATTGATGTTGAAGGTCATGCAGGGATAAAACAGGGTCAAACATGTTATTTGTGCATGTGGTTATTAAAGTTTTGCAATGTGCCATTAAAGTTTTCCCACTTACAAAGTATCGCTTTAACTCAAACCAATCTTGGTAACAACGATCTTTCAGAGTGAGTTTTAGAAGCACGGGTGCTCAACAAAATATGATGAACACGCCTGCTGCCGGCAATTGAACAATAGATATGGCTAGCAAACTGCCGGGAATTGACGTCACTGGTCAAGTGGTCTATAGCCCAAAAGGTGATCAAAATCTTGTACAGTTTCGAGAACACCAAGTGACAATAGCGTAAAACCTCGATCATAAAAACCTTTGGAATTCTCGAGGAATCTGCAACAATTAAAGTCCAAATTCGCTTGTCAAAATGCCCGAAATTGGAAGGACAATAGAAAAATGTGTTGGTCGTTATGGGACGTATTCACGGATGGTCAACAGGTTATCTTTGCCAGACTTGGCCTCCAGAACAAGAGTGCAAGAAATTTAAATGAATTAGAAGTAGCGGGAACATGTATTTGCAGGGAGACAAGGTTTGTACGGGAGGAAATATAAAGTAGGTATTGTACTGAAATCTATACCAAGATTTTGGCCATGTTCTAAGGATCACAAAAAGTATATAGTTTGCCCTATTTGTGGGTTACAGGTAATTTCCGTATGATGGCCCTAACAAGCGCTATTGGTAGAATTTACCATTTGGCTCTCGCCGATAGGTTCGACCGCTTCATCAAGGATAACGAACCATTGAACGATCGTTACAAAAAGCTTTTCTGAAGCACATCATGGGACTTGGATCATACCTTTTGGTTTGTGTCTGAAATTATGCGCCACGCTAGGCTCACTAAAAACTGTTCCATCTTTTACCTGGTGCGATCTCAGATCTTCGGGTCTGTTCCCCAGGATGGTATTTGCCATACGCTAACGCGCAATCGGTTTTCCTGATGTGATTGTATCTTACATTCCAAATCTTTATGTTGCAACTTGAAAGGTCAAGTTGTCACCCCAAACTGGTCTCCCGAATTATTTCAGTTCAAACGGCGTTTTTCAAGGGTACCCGCTATCTCCTCTTATATTTCCTCTGCTTTTAATCCAATCATGACTATATTAAATTTAAAGAGAAGCATGGGTACTTACTCAACAAGACTCTCAAGTTCGCCATATTGTTAACCCATTTGGCTGATGATTTCAACCTTTATCACGTAGAAGCTACTCACTCAGAGATCCTTCGAACCTTGATGACTTGTAACAAACTATCTCTAACTGAAGCCTTCTAGGTAAATTCTCTTTCAGTGGCAATGGTAAATTTCAACCCTCATTTTCAAAATTGGTATTCCCTGAGATTGAAACTCTCCAGATTCCAACCATAAATATCTTGGTGCTCTCGTTACCAAGTTAGGAACCATCTGAAGTGGTTTCTGAAACTGCATTATCCTTCAACAAAGACTCCCGAAATAAGAATATATCCTAGTCGAAATGATATAAATTTGCCCTCTATGGTCAATAAATGTTTTCTACATCGCTTAGATACCACCTCATTGTCCATGAGCTCAATGGTTTCTGATCTTCCCAAGTTAGATGCTCTCTGTATGTAATCATTTGTTAAGAAAAGGGGGGGGGGGGTGGCTGCAGATTCCTCGCCCTGGCCTTTTCTGGCCTCTACTCTCGCTGGTTCGCTTGAGGTCCGCAGCATTTCCCACCTTTACAAAGAATGTCATGTGTTGCGTTTGTCCACCTTAAAAGGAGCTTGGACTCAAGAGTAAGGATGCTCTGGTAAATCTACGCCTTGATAGAGAAAATATTTTCTCGTAAATTTTCCCATTTGTAGGCACTATAGTAAACTTATAATCTGCTGCCCTAGAAGCTTTGGAAAATAACCCAAATAATGTTAACCCATTCCCACTAAGAAATGCATTATTACCAAGATCCGTGAGTCTGTGACTGAGGGAGATTATACATCTGTGGAATTCAAGAATCTGCTTTGCTTCAAGTCATTTCTTTAATTGATTACCTCGAAAACAACTGTTCACCTGGAAACATGTTATGTATGAACTCCCGCGTGGTGTTCTTCAATTTTGTTCCTTACTGCATCCTGATTCCTTCCCACCTTTGGCTAATCTCGGGAGATGGCGCTTAGATCTCTAATGTTTTGAACTTTTGCAAAACAATGCCTTGAGCAGGGCAGATACACATGCGGCATGATTCTATTTAGCTTTGCTCGCCTTTTCATGCCTCTGAGAATAATGAAAATCTATGCTGATCTTGGTAGTACAGTGGGGAAATACACTACAATTCCCCCAGAGGTTCTCCCCACTTCACAGCGAACCGGACTTGGTTATCCATTGGCCCAATCTGAATAAAATTTGTAGTATTGAACTTTACCATCCGTTTCGAAACAATATTCATGATGCTCCTCAAAGGAAGCTCAACAGATATGCCAGTCTTGCCAATGTTTGTCTGAAAAGGGGTTGAAGGTCGACCTCCTCGCTTTTGAAATGGGGAGCAGAGGCTACCTCTCCACTGAAAAATGTTTCTACTCTGAAATCACTAATTCATCTTTCTGTACACCTCGTACTTTTAGATGTCAGAATAATTTACTGAAAATTGTGCTCTGTCACATCTGTTTAGCATCTACGGTTCCAAAAGTGAACTCATCACTGGCTTGATCCACAACTGTTTAAATTGTAGGCACTCTTTTTTAAAATTATTTTGTTTGTTTGTCTGTTTTCCACTTATTGATTGGTTTTGGTGTGTACTTAATTGTTTGTTCATGATGTTGTTTTTGATCATATTTCATGAGTCTTTTATATCTTTCACGAGACCCGCTGGTCGGGTATCTCGCTGTCCTAGATGCCTCCCTTTTTAATGTGCCAGAAAAATGTGTATATTCTATATTTTATTTGTTTGGATTGTATTATTAATGATTGTTGTGGAATAAACGCTGATTGAATTAAAATATTTTATAGGGTGCATAAAGGCTCAAGGTCATCCTGAGGTAACATTTTTCGAATGCTCCGATTCTTCCCAATGGTCCCAAATTCCTTCATATTTCCCAAAGGCACCAGGAAATATAATTCTTGCACTCATTTCACCATTTAAAGTTACGTTAATCGAGGTCCAAAATTAAATGGTCTTACATATCAGCGGGTCATGAAGGAGAACCTGTTATAAGAATCATCACATAGACGATATAAAAATAATTATTGGACCCATATGGATGGGTTCATGGAAAAGGGTATTTATACTAACCATAAAAATGAATTAAAAACATTTTTCTGACCATTCGCTGTTGAAATTCGCTGTGTATTTGGATACGTCCGCCACGTAGCGCATACAACCTCACATGTGACGCTTTCATAAGGCCAAAAAAATGTTGTGTTGCCTTCCCCAGCTAAAATCAGAAGGACTCGTCGGGTCGGTCTTTTTTTAAACTCATTTCTCCCAGAAAGTGATTGCTATTCATGTAAAAACCAGCTCAACACAGCTGAAAACTACCTCACAACCTGTTCAAAGTCTGTAACACTCACGCTAGCTACCGTAGGATTCCATTGTGTCGTGTCCCATGTCAAAAATGTCAGGAACAAATCGGTAAAAATCACATTTTTACTCCACTGTTTCATTTATTTCTTAACCGACTGGAATGGAAACTATGTTGAAAGGCATTTTCGCGAACTTTAACCCAGCATTCCCATCTCGAAGGCTAGGGAAGCCATCCATTTGCGATTTGTAATGTGTTTTGTTTGAATTGCTTTGCCTTTATGTATGATGGTGGAATTTTAGCCATTGCTAATTTCAGGCACATCGAAAGCATTTGCATCGAATTTCAATCCAAACCAATCCAGTCGTTTTCAAGATCAAATAAACCTACTAAAGTTAATAACACAAAGTATTATTTAACATGGCGACTGTAGATTGCCATTATGAAGATATTCGGACAAATTCGGACGCAAATCAATGGAAGAAGATCGGGTAAGAGACGGTCACGGTATAAGTAAGGCAAAATTCTTCACATGGCATACGCAACGGAATTATTCCAATTCTTAAGCCATCTGGTGCAAGTGATTGAGGTAAAATATGGTTATTCACCTTTCGGTTTCCTGAAAATGTAAAAAAATTCATAGATTTTTGTTGTTTCGTAAAAAAAAAAAAAAAAAAGAACAGGCACACATCTAACTTAATAGTTTAGTGGTAGCGAAAATGCTGCATGTCTGTCCAATTCGGAAGAGGAGGAAAAACCCTCACTGACATGTAGGACTAAGATTGCTCTGTAGACGAAAGTTTCCCCCGATTTTCTGATTGTTTAAACATGGCCAATAACATCCCTGGCCCGGCAAGGAGTTAAATCCTAGTACTCTTTGTGATTTCGTTTAGTGGCTTTCTTTGTTACACAGTATAAACCGGAAAACAGGTAAATAGACAAATCAAGACTTAAAAAAAAAATACCGACCGAGATTTTCGGGATTTGGGTCGGTCGCGGAGGGCAAACACAACATTTTTTGGCCTAATATGAATTGCCTAGTGCCCTGGATAACGCAAAAGTGCCGGCCGTTATCGCATAACACGTATACAGTTATCGCGGAATTTGAAATAGAAGCATGGTTCAGACTAGTGGTTTTCATTCATTTACTATGGTAATTATAATTCCGTTTTCGATGAAACGTCGATATGTGGTCAATAATATTATAAAGGATAATGTGGAATACATTGTTGTACGGTTCTACTTCAATGCTTACATCACTTACTCACATTCCAAGCAGAGCAACATAAGCCATTTCTGTTAGAGGATATGACCAGACAAAACAATGTGAGACTAGGTTTAGTGAAAATTGGAGCATCTGAAAGAATACCCCAGAATGACCTTGAACCTTTATGAGCCTATCAATCCTGTGGAAAACTATCACTGCGAAATGACAAACTATACCTTTTTTAATCCTCCATGACCTAGCTATAACGTTGGTGTAAGTTTCAAGACATTAGACCTTTTACTTTTGAACCCTGTAACAAAATTTTTCCCTATTTTACATGTCATTTTATGTCGAAAACAAACATTCTTTCACTACTTTATTCACTCGTCCTATTTTTCTACCTTCATGCTATAAAACTCCATATTTTTCAACCAATGACATATTTTGATGTGCCGTAGAGCACGTCCTGGACTACAATAAAGCGTTATTTTCCGGCACTTGCGCAAAGGTTATATTGGTAATAAATCGTCCATTTTCCAAATTATTTAAGGAGGATGGCCCAAATTAGTATATAAAGTTTAATTTTGATAGAAAGGGCCCCACCCCCAAAAGCCCATCTGCAAAATTATGCGCGATATTTCCAATCCCCGTTTTATGTTAAAGTGAAACCGGGTTTTAGCCAATAGAGTACTCTCTAAAATTATATTGGTCGACAGAAACGAAATGGGGTGCATTATTTTCGCTCCTAACTTCCAAACCAAATACCCTTGCCCTAGATTCCACAGGGTAAATGAACAATAGTAGATTTCTTCAGATACTATATGACCTTGACAGGGGTCGGAGTGAATCAGCGCGGCAGATCATTTGTGTAAGTCTGTCCACCAATATGTCAAACCAAGAAGTTTGCAGAGTGTTTGCAAAGAATGACGAACGCGTCGTTCAAAGCCGAACAAGGCCGTCTTGTCATTATATGAGGGATGAGTGGTCACCTAATTGAATGAAGACGAAAGCTATAAGAATCCTCAATTTTGACGTCCTTTCATTCCCTTTTCACTTAATGTACTTAATTCTATCTTTATAGATTGACGGATCTTATTTGTTGTGTGAGTCCCTAAGAAGAATATAACTAGTTAATTGAAAAGAAAGTTGTCAAAACTATTTAACCGGCGGACAAGACTCGCGGTTAATTGGAGGCCGTCGCCTTGCCCTTTGAGTTTGGTCCCTAGAGTGTCTAGTATTTGCAGGTCAAATATCACAATTCGTTGGACGCTGTTACTGAATCCTGGCATGATATGTAACGAATTGTCTCTATTCCGATCTGAGTTTTCTGGCACTAATTGGCGTAAGTTCACAAGAACTCGTTTTACCAATATCCGCAATCTGTTAGTGTTTCGACAAAACCAGTGGTAGTCGTGACAACATGAAGAAAGGGTTTGTCTTTGCTTTGATAGCTTTGCCTATTTGTGAAAGCGTCAGGTAAGGGTCTAGCTCTGTGAAATAACCACAATACCTATGAACGGAGGTGCCTTAGTGGGGGCATTTGGAGCAATTCCATGACTGTGATAGGCAGAGCATTATTTTTCAGGGATTTGTGTTTTGAAGGTTAATGAACAAATTTAGCGGGGCGGTGCTCAATCGTGAACCAGTGTAGTCGGAATCCAAGAGGGGGGGAAATTATATACAGGGATCAAAAATGAAACATGCTTGTACTGCTGTAAAAACGTAACCAAGTGTTCGTCTTATAAGGATTAAAAAAAAGTTATAGGTTGTACTACTACAACGTAGAGTTATGAAGTATGAACAAAATGACAAGCTAAGGTCATTACGAAAGGTTCAATCTTAAATATTGCTCCATTTCTTAAAAGGGCCTCTCAAATGTTCATCTTTCCTCAAAGATGCAAACAAAAAAATTGCACCGTCTAACATTATTTTTTAAAATTCGGAATCATAGAGGTCAATGGGGGTTGAGGGGTTGACCTGTTGTCATTTATCTCAAGAAACAAATGCAAATGAGAGTATAACTACTTTTTGTGCAACTTTGGTCCTATGGAAGTTTTTCTTTTAACACTTTTGTCTTATTAAACTAGTAAACAGTCTCTCTCCCGGAATGTGTTGAGACAATGAAGTGCAAATTTAGGGAATAACATCTTCTGAGGTTACATTAAAAGAAATGCATTTACCCGCAGCAGAAGAACATGGTCAATTTGGGCCTTGCCATAGGCTAGCGTTCCTTGAGCTTTCATTCTTGTTTGCATGCGTCTTGAGTAACTATCTCTGAAATCGTTCGCAAACAATCGGTGTCTCTGGAGCCGGCTTTGTATTGTCATCTTACTATCGTAATTTAGGCTTCTGTCAGCGGGTTAGAATCTTTGCCAATCTATCTATCTATTGCGTTATGTTTTGACTTGGGTGTGTGATTCGATTATGCAGAAATTTCTTTTGCAAATCTAGTCATCCATTTGCCTTCTCGTTTCGTTCTTGTCATGTTCCGATTTTCTTATTTATATTATCTCAGCTTTTTGCTCTCAGATCTACAGGGACTCGGCTTTTAAGATTGCATGATTAGCTGGATCGGATTTAATTGCGATCGTCTCATTACTCCATACAGTTCTACACAAACAATCTAAAAAACGTTGCATATGGAACTACTATTAGCGCAGAATTCAGCAATTACTCCATGGGATCAAAGAGAGAAGATGCTTGCATAAGGACATTGTTACGCATATCGGCGAAAGTAACTGATTTACTGCGCAGTTATTTTATTATCTAATTATACCTTTCAATATATGGGGGCAGTGTCAGTGGAAAGGTTGCACCTTTGGATTGAAAATGAATAAAATGTCCCACAATTTATTTTCCTAAGCAGTGACAGTAGATGTACATCATGCGCATTGACTCGAGCAAATAATAGCACTGTTGGATATCCAGTAAATCCGCTCGGAATGCAGAGGATAAAGCACGTTTTATCTGAAGTACAGAGCCTTGTTATTACCCACACAGTTGATACAGATTTCAGGTGCTCACACCCCCGGATTACGATGACCTATTTTTTTCATGACGCAAAGCACAAGATCCTTGTCCTCTTTCACGAATAAAATAAACCTTAGGCTTTTCTACTGTGCGTTAAATTAACTTGACGTATCTTTGCATCATTTTCCGACAAGGAAACAAAGACAACAAAAAATCATGAAAGTTGTTTAAGCAGACTGTACTGAACTTATTCTTTGTGCAGAAAAACCAAAAACTTAACCTTACAGTAACTTTGCCGCGTTGTAACCCCATTCTATTCAATTTACCGTGGTGTTAGCATAGGTCGCTAGAACCCTTCTTTAGTCTTTTCTAAATACATGGTGGTAAATTGATTAGATGATGTCCAGCAATAAGTTCTGGATATTGGTTCTGCACAAAGATGTTAGGTCACAGCTTACCAAGCAAATATCCACCATAGTTTGTTTACCCAAGGGGCCCCACCAACACCACTTTTATGTCAACTGAACATGTTGATGCTGTTCAAACGGTGTGTGTGGTATCAACATGTTCAGGGGAACTCCCATAAAACAAAAACTTCTAGGTGGACAACCTGATGAACAATATGTACTCAAACAAAATGGCGGCATTTTCAAAATTGTCCGCCATTTTTTAACGGATTATGACCATATCTCAGCCCAAAGTGTACAGAGATTGTGTTTTTTTGTGATAAACCGGTTTTGGTTGTCCATGAATCCATTGGTGCAATCAAGCTACACATATACATGTAAATATACCAAAATATGGCATGCATTTTTTCCAAATGGCTGCCAATTACACAACTATTTGACCGTTATCGCACATAAGGTAAATATTTTGATTTTCGGGGATTTACCAAGGTTTCTGAGTCGTAGCATCCTGCGCAATCCCGTGATCGTCTCTATAAATATCCAATAGGATGCCAAAATGGCGCCGAGCCAAAGGTTTGGAATGCCCATTTTAGAGAACGCTTTTTGGACGGTGCCTAACAGAAAATGTGAAAATAGTTAATTCACAATGTTTCAATTTCAAAACCGTGCACAAGTTGATAAGCTAAATGCGAAGGTTCTATTACTTACAGATTTATAAAACTACTGTATTATATTCAAATTTTTCCTGTGGTGTAGTATTGAAAATTAAGTGTATTCTGTCCTTTTCAGTACCGAATGGATAATCAGAACAGTGAAATGTAAGATTGAAGTGGCCATTCATAGAATTTGTAGCATCCCATTGAAGAGGACAGTCCCGGTGAAACTTATAATGACTGCAAAGTATGCCAGCACTGTGCCACAATAGCGGAAGATTTAGGTTCCAGTCAACCACACACACACAACACCACACACAACACTATTGTTAGCAATGAAAGCCAGCACTTCGTTTGGTTTTCAGGGCATCCCAGAAAAAAATCTTGATGAAACAAGGCTTAATTTGGTGTGTGTGATGAAACGGTGGCCCTATACCATAATAATTTATTTTACTATAAAGTGAAACAATAAGCTTTTCTCCAAGGCAGCCTCACTGACAACCAGTGCTTGTGAAAATGGCATGTCAAAACTAACATAAAAGCTGTTTGGGTGGTACTGGAATGCTTATTTTTGTTACTTATAATATCAGTTGTCTTATCGGTGTTTTTGTCAGTTTGCTTGATGAAGATCCAGCAAAGGATCGAAACGTTAGGCCACAGTACACTCCAGGCTATTTTTTGTGGGAGCAGCAGTACACAGCATTACTTATTTTTTATCTGGCAACAACAGGTGGTAGAAAGATGGGCCAGATTAACTGTTTTTATCATTGTTTTAGGTTAGGTGATAAAAATCTAACTGGAAATAGCCAATTCAATGGTAAAGTGTATTCATACTTCAAAAATTTTATGTAGCAATATGGTGCAGAGTTTTACCACACTCAGCAAATAGTGGTCGTTGTGACAAAATTCATGACACAAAGTACAAAGAGCGTTACAACGCTACTCAAGCCGAACCATCTGGCAACTGTGAAGAAAATAAAAATTAGGGCACAAGCTTAATCAGAAAAATGGGTTCACCCAGGGAGAGACGCACAGTGAGAATGTCAAAATAACATTAAGGCAGTTTTACCGTCGATTACAAAGAACATCGAAGGGAAACCACTGCAAGGAGAAATGGACATGACTCTCGTTCAACCAGATAAACGAAAATGACTTGAACTCCATCCATACGAAAGTGCATCGCCATCAACTCGCACGTGACTTCAGAGAATGTTAAACTTGTACCGAGTCGGGCTATTGGATCGATATAGATAGACGCGAGAAGAGAATCTAGAGCTTTCATGATTGGTGACGAAGCAGGTGTTTTTTTTTTATGAATGCTGATGTTAAAACACAACGGCATGAGTATGCACAAGCTGGGAATCACGGGTGTTAACATTGATACAGACATGAGTCGAGAGAGAAGCTTAGTCTGGATACTTAGGTGTGGCAATGGAGGGAGTTTCCGTAACCGGACCATCTGACACACTTTTTTCTGAACCACCTTATGAATCGGACACTTTAACCGGAATAAACCTTTGCTTATTCCGTGGAAGGGTTTCCGATCATAAGCTGTTTCCGAAAAAAAGTGAAAAACGTGTGTCAGATGAGTCAGGTTATGGGAAACTTCGCCAAGGAGGGCTTCTTATGCGCCTTACTTTTTCGAACGAAAATTAATGGCCCAAGTTTATTTCCAGAGTGGTTACCACGATGTTTGTGCCTGAACTTGAACTGCAGTTCTATGGCAACAAAATGGTGTCTTCCGATATTGTGGTGGACACAGGATGGTATACCGGCCCACAGTTTATTGCCCTACTCAAAATTGGCCTACATTATCTTTTTTGGGAACAAAAAAAAAAGAGTTGTTAGCCCTGAAAATGCTGTGGAATGGCCACCACGGTCAACTGATTATGACCACTGTGACTTTTGTTATGGGGGATATTTGTCCACCGCAGAACCTTCAGGATTTGCGAGCCCGCCACAACATGCAGGTGGCAAGTCTCATGTGTGATCCTTCAATGGCCAGAAGGGCTGTGGCTGGCACATGGGAGTCGTTTGCAGCTTGGATCGAAAGAGGCCGGACATTTTGAAGGTGTCTGGGTTTATGGCAGCCATTGTGACGGCCGTTTTGCAGCGGCAATGGCGCTAGTAGGAACAGATTGCTCCATGAGTTTTGGACCCCAGAATCTGGTATAGCCCCAAAATATCTGCACATGTGGGCCAGAGGATATGGTTTAAATAGTATTAAAGTGGGCAACCATTTGAACAAAATGGCAGCATTTAAACTAAATAGCCACCTATAGTGTGTTAACCTTTATATGTGTAACTGATTGCACCGATTGAATTTCAGTGTGACCCCCAAACACCAACCCTGAGTAAGCACCAAAATCACAACTGATGTACTTGTGCGCTGCGATATGTTCAAATAGCGTTATATGGCGGCCATTTTGAAAGAAAATAGCGAGCCATATTTGGTTAGGTACATTAAGTGGTAGCTTGATTGCACCGAGGATTAAGAGTGACCCAGAAATTTGGTTTAGCCACTTAAACATCACAACTCACAACTTCTTTATGAAGATCAGAAAAGAAGGCTGAAATCTGGTCAAACTAGTTTAAAATGGCGGCCATTGTGAAAAAATTGCCTCCATTTTGTTTTGAGAAGCATATTTTCAGGGTTGTCCACCTTATAGAAATTGTCAAGGGAAGTCCCTGAACACATTGATACCACACAACCTTTGACAGCATTCCATGTCAGGTAAACCCATCGGGACCCCTGGGATGTTACATTAGTTTTTTTTTAAATGATGAATTACAGTCAAAATTACTGCACTCATTCGTTACGAACCTCAACGTTTATTTAATCGCGACCGAGGCCAGCGCAATCTAAACTGGGTAGACATTTCAATATAGGGGTAGTCCCAAGTATACAAATAAGTGGATGACAATGATCCGTCCTGCGCTACTTAACAACATCATACAGAGAATGACGGGGCAATCAATGGCAATACCTCATTTGCGTACTTGGGTCTTCTTCTTGTGCAAACCGCCTACCCTAAACTGAGCGAGGATACGAGTCTATAACGCCTGAATCTTGTCAGCTGCATGGACAGGTTACACAATGGCTACTCTGCAGTCCAAAATAAAACCAAGCGGGAATCTGAAAGTGCTTGTCCGCCTGAATACTAGGGGGACTTTACTTAAATAACGCCAATATTTGCTTTAGTCAATGCAGCATAGTGTATTGTCCCTTGATCACTCAACTGATATTCAGAAAAGAAGTTGAGATGGCATTTATTCATTTTCATGATAATGTGCAACCCTTTCAATTGTCCCATACCCAATAGTAATGGTAATTATAATATTTTATTATATTTATCGTGGGAAATGCCGTTTTACTTCTGCCGAAGTATGTAATCAAATGAACAATTTTCCTTTGATATCATGGCCAAGAACCGATGATTCGGGTTGTGTGTTGAAATTGAAATGTGATTGTGAAAGTAGTTCCTTATATTTTGCGTCGAGGACGATGGATATGTTTCAAAGACATTCAATACCTGGACCTTAATAACTTAGCTGTCGTTTCCAAAAGGGGGCATCGCCATTTTAGTAGGGTTATAAATCACATATCATTCTAGAAGTTTGGGAAGAAGGCTTGCTCTTGAGATGTTTTTCATAATTTGAAGGGTGTTGCTGATGAATCAGAATTTCGGATCCTCTGGGAAAAGTGGGGAACGTGGTAACCCAAGGGGGTAAATAAAATTAGTACAGGGTAAATTTGATAAAATCAATGATTTGGTTAAAATGTGCATCCAAGGTATTGTCTCATTATAAGGATAAAAAGGTTGTGTTTTTTATAGTTGTATAGGTTCCGAAAATTTGCCAGTTCTCTCCTAACTGTCCTATCTTTTTTACCAAATGTAGTAATACACAATTTGCTACGCTTGACAGTGATAGCACTAAATGGAACTCTTTTGTCCATTCCATATATTTTTGTAAATTTGTATTCGGAAAATCTCGATATCACTTTAACACTTAAGCGAATAAGGTGTTCTGACACGGCATTCCCTCGAATACTTCGAAGACCTCGACTAATTATCTCATTATCATTTCCATTCATATGGATTATGATTAGATTTAGATTAAGTCGCACTTCCATATTCCCCGTTCATCTTGGTTATCTTGTACGGCATTTTGTCTGATGTACACAGCGAGGTTCAGCTAGCAGGTTTCACAGCACTGGCTCGTGCCTGCATTTCAATTAAAAGAGGTGACAATTCATGATTGACTGCGATTATTTAGTAAATAATTCTGTATATTCCTGTTTATTATTAACGAAATTCACCTCGCCCCCTTTTTTGGGGGGAGGTTGAAATATTTTTTCATTGCCTTTCTTCCTTTTCTATTTCAGATTTAAATTTCTTTATCCGTTATCCAAACTATATCTTGTCAGCACAATATTTTGTCTTTTTTTTTTGCTGGATGTGATGTCAGCAATGTTTTGAGCACGAGTGTAAAATACGAATACCAGATGCCATGGGTCCTACACATTTCACAAGTTTAACTAACCGGGTGAAGGTAATTCGAGTCCGCGTACCATAGTCCGGGACAATGGTGAACAATAGGGCAATCGAATCAGTTGACTCTTTACCAACATTTATTTCCCGCTCTTATTCCGTTAGCGTCTATGGAGCCCGCGGACTGTGGTTCCCGCCCGCCGGACTATAATCTACTTTCACACCGGAACTAACAGTCCTTATAACACCCTTTAGTTGAACAGGTTTTATGTGTCTTTTTTTTTCTTATATGTTCTCTCTCCCCACTGCCGTTAAAGCTCGGCATTCACACTTTCATTTTTCCTATTACAAACTATATGAGCATTCACTTATTTACTACGTTTCATTAACTAATCATTATACAAACCCCTATGCCCGGACACTAATTCAGCCTATGGCAGCACCATACGGATGTATTCATAGGAACGTAGCGCATCTCTCAAATCCACTTAATAGGATAATCCCTGGATAGCACTTTGGCATGTACTTTGGTTTGGTAAAGCTTTTGAGTGTGTGTCCGATTCTCATTCTCAGCGTTATAGGCCGGTCAAAGCAGGAAAAGGATGTCGTAACCCTCGACTGACCCAGGAAGTGCAATGGTTTTGGGGTGTATATGATTATAATGGGCTGTTTTGATATTAGAGTGTATCGGTGCGCATGCATGGCTACAGAGCGCAGGCTCTGTAGCCATGGCGCGTATGTTCAGGGTATTATGTTTTTATAGAGATTACTTTTGCAGGAAGTTCTGGAGTTTTGAGTTATCCAGGTATTACAGAAGCATGATTGATGTGACCTTCATATTTTTCTTATTTATCATGATTTACGAAGATCTTTTTGAACAATGGTGTAAGAGATGATTTTTAATAATGTCACTGGGACCGAGACTGCCATGTAATGCATGTCGCCAGTTTTCACAAATGACCGTTTGGAAATCCCCAATGCCCAAATCGACAGATCGTGTCCTACCCACCTGTACAAACCACATGATAGTCTCACATCTTGATCGATTACGCTGTCACAACAGCGATACAGAATGCTTGCTGCTTTGCCGTTTTGTAGTTATAAACGGTAACGAATGAATAGTTTGGTGCACGTGTCAGGTACAGGTCTCGTGTCAGGTATCAGATACCAGTTTGCACTTCGGGGGCGACCGATATGTATAAATCCGACTATGTTAAAGTCAAGTCTGTACACGACCTTCTGCCCAAGGTGCCTATTATTTTTTTTCCAAAGACACCGGGTATTATTCTAAACAGTACACAATTTTACCTTTTCCCACTGATCAAAAACCGACGTACGATGACGATAATCGTTTGTTTTTTTCCAATGTAGGGATACGTACGTCATTTTACCTGAATTGGTCCCCCCGAGCAAAATAAAACCAATCAATGCCGGACGTCATCGAAATCTTTATTTTTTTCGCAAAAATTGGCTGTTATCTCTCCCATAATAAAATTCCTTGTTAAGATTCAAACACTGTATATTGTTCTTTTAATATTATATTCATTGTCCCCGCAGATGTGAAAAAGATTGTCCTAATCTACACACTGAAAACATAGTCCCCGGCTAATACCCTTACCGTGGACTGAATGAGCAAACGGATCCCTTTGTCTAGCGGCTTACAAGCCACTTGCGCGCGGCTGCGGGGGTTTATGCTCAAGCTTTTTGTAACACGGTTACCAAGGAGGGGGGTGACCCACCCTCTGGAGATTTGTTATAAGCACCGTTCCGTAATGATTTTGATACCAGTGGAATAGCTTGGTCCTCCTCTTTCATTTGATACTAAAATAAGTAAACAACATACCTGTATGGCTTCACACTGACTCCATCAAGTCCGCGAGTCGGCAAATCTGAAAAATCCAATTTTCGCTAAAAACGTAGGAATATTTTCATGCGGTTTCAGCTATAAATGGAGCCCATTGGCTAGTTTTTAACATAAGATGGAGTTTTTAGAAGCCCTGCTGTTCGTAATATTTTCAAAATTCCCATAAAATATCTTGTTTTTTTTTTTGCACTCCAAACACCCCACCCTTCGACTTGACAGGCATACCCTAGTCCCGGTGAAGGTGCTAACCTTCACATTTTTTTTCGTAAAATGACCGTAAAGGATAGGGACGATTCCTAGAAGCTTTTTATAAAGTTTTTTGGCATTTTACGCGCACCGAGCGAAGTTCATATGGGTGTAAGACGGTAAACGATGGTTAATCCCAAACAAGTGCAAAGGATCATTTTCGCCAGAATTGATTTACCGAAAAGGTGGGGTAGGCTTACACAGGTCCGAAATATGAAATGGTCAAACCGCGCTTGAAAAGTATAGCAACATTTTCGTAATAAAAGGATATAGTTCACCCTATCTGAGGGTTGTAGTTCAATAAGATGAGTCAAATATGTACAAGGGCACAATGGCGATACAAGTTCACATATCCGATCGGTATAAAAAATGGTATCAAATTATTCCTCTAATGGTACAGGAGCCGAAAATAAACTGGTTGCACCATCTGTGGTATTCCTTGCATGATTGGAATGCAAAATCCGCCCAAAAATGAAAAAGTAAAAGGTATCTTAAGATTTTTTTTTGTCCATACAAATATGCCTTATAATAGTAGGACATAAATACAAAATACTCCAGTACGATTTAAGAGGCATAACAAATTTTGAATAGCGCCACCAAAATGCTTATTTATGCTAATTAGTATAAAAACACCATGGCCGATTTTATTTTTTTCCACCAGAATATGCGCAACTGATATTTAGGCAATTACATAAAATCTTTGGCAAAAATTTTTAGAGTTAAAACTTGGCGCGCAAAAAACGAAATCCTGGGTCCACATGGAACCGCCCCCCTTATGCACTTAATCGCTAAATAAATTAGAAAATGAACAGTATTTGTAAAGCTAAAAGAGAATGACGGATGTTTAAATATGGTGTCATACCTTCATTCAACAAATTATATGCACTTATGGCATAACTTGAACTTGTAGTAGCTATGGATTTTAACATTACAATTCATATAGGAATTTCTAAGAAAGTGTGAAAGTAAGTCATAATTTACTTTATTCTGAAAACTTCTGCTAACCTGATATCCGAACCTTCGATCTCCTGACGCAAAAATAATGTTAGAAGTCTAACAATAGTAAAAAAAGGAATACTTATACCGCCTTTTCACTGGGAAGTTTGCAAACTGAAAAAAAATCCAATAATTAGTTATTGTAACTCAAAATTACATACGTTGTAAGATAATATGAAAACAGTTTAGGTAATTTTCAGGTTGGCAATGATGTTTATTATGATCACTACCAACCTGAAAACGACCCAAAATGTATAATAGTATAATACAATTTTGGCGAAAATATTGGACGCCGTATTGAAATTTTTAACCCCAAACATCACCTGAATACTAGTACTATGATATGGGCAGCCATTTTGGATTTGCAAGTTATCTGATTAATCTGAAATGGTTTTTAAAACATGGGAGTAGACATCAAAAATTGCAACTCATGGGTGAAAAATAAGTAAATTATAGGTACTTAAAGGGTTCAAGAGTTTTTGGCAGCCATTTTGAACGCCAATCTTGGATTTATAGGTTAAATGATAACTCTGCATTATTTTTGTTGATCAAAGTAGAATCCTTGACCCCAACACATGGGTTTAGACATCAAAGTTACAACTCTTTGGAGATAAATAAATCAATTATAGTAATTTTAAGATTTTTGGCGGCCATTTTGGACGCCATCGTGGAAAACCACTTTCCGGTAGCCCGCTTTTTTATAACTTCTTTGCTTTTATTTTTGAGGTCTCATCATACCAGAATCGGTTAAAAAACCCTTTGTAGGAATTTTTGGGGCCAAACCGTTTATCAAACTTGGTTGAAATCGTCTCATTACCAATCAAAGTGGATCAAACCCTGACCCTATACTACGTGAATCAAAAAAAAAAAAAAATGTGCAAGGATTAAAGATGATCTTGACCTTAATGCAATCACTATATCAAAGATTTGTTGTTTTTATAAAACACATCTAATATACGTTCATTTGTTGTAAAATGAAAGAAATCGACTGAAAAATACGCTAGATATGGCAGGTTTTGTAAGCACACTCCTTTTTTCTCCATTCCTTTGAGATTTACACACATTAATTGTGTTTGTGAGAATGTACAATATCATGATATCTTTGTCAACTTAATGTTACATTTTCTTAATTATTTAAACTATGTATTAAAAATTAATCTATTTATAACAATGTCAATGTGCCAACTGATATGACAAATCCAAACACCAATTCACCTTTTGCAGAGCAAGAAAACAAGCACTTTCCATTGTTTAGGATTTTGCTAAGAGTTTAGTTCCTTATTGGCATAGCTTGTATCTATACCTGGATTACAGTAGTAGTGTTGAAAACCTTTTCATTTACACATCAGGATTAATTGGGTGAAATTTTATGTGAACATTTACTATGCCAGTTCCACAATAAATTAGTTACATTGATGATCGCGTCTGAACTCTCACTTCAGATACCCCGTATATCGTACATTAACGTAATATCTTGCTTAACTGTATAAATCCCATTGGAATGGAGGAAAAAGAGGTGTGCTTTACCAAATTTGTCATATCTGGCTTATTTTTCACTAGATTTCTTTCATTTTTTCAACACTTGGAAGTATTATTAGATTTGCTTTATTAACACAACAACAATTCTATGACTGAGTGATTTTATCAAGGTGAAGGTCATCTGCAATCATTGCACGTACAATATTTTTTTATTCACGTAGTATACATGTGCAAGTCCTACCAAAAGTCTAAATCCCCTTGTCGTCAGTGCACTTTGTCCTCTGTCCAAATGTCAGAGAAATAACTTGGTTATCGAAATGACATAGCTAGCCAGTTTTTCCAATCAACCCAATAAAATTGAAAACCCCGAATTGTGCACATTTAAGCGTGGCAGTCTGCGTCATGATCTCTGAAGACGGGCCCATATCGTCGGCCGCGTCACATAGTGACGTATTCGACATTTTGGACTTTTTGGAAAAAATTGGCATATACGTTTGTTTTGTACTATTGTACATAATTCTCCAAATTTTAAACCTCAAAATGGCTTAATTAGTAAAATATTAATTATGACGTATTAACAAAACGTAAACATGTCCGCATCACATAACGACGTATTTGTCGCAGGTCCATAGCATCGTATCTGCATTTTGAAGTATTCGCCGCGTCACATAGTGACGTATTTGTGCGACGTATTTTGCAGTTCACGGTAGAATTGGTATTTTGTCGTTTTCACATAGTGACGTATTTGCGCAAACGCGTCACATAACGACGTATTTGCGCGTCGTATTTGTTATTTACACGTTGAAATTGTTATTCTGTCCTTTTCTCATAGTGACGTATTTTATTTAACATAATTCTTTTCGCATATCTAAATAAATTGGAAGCTGTTTAGTTAAATATATTTGAAATTTAAATTATTTCGGCGATTTTCCACTAGGTTTTAATTGAAATATATGTTTTAATTAACAGTATGTATAGGGCAAATTAAAATCGCAAAATCTTCAAAGCCGTTTTTCTCGAAATGCGTATTTTACAAATGCGTCAGTATGTGACGCGGCCGACGATATGTTGTTTGTCTCTCTGTCGCTGTCTCAATCATGAAAAATTAAATCTCCATCTCACAGTCACGGAATTATATTTCGTAGTATTACAATTCCTGCTCATATTATCTCATGGAAAACAAATCTTGCATGAGTCCACGAACGTAAATACACAACAGGAGATTCGCTGAAGAGCTCAATAGTGGGGGACTTCAGTGCTCAGATCTTATGTGAGTGTGCAAATCTGGATAAAATTGTGAATTTTGGTACACAAGTACTTTATGCATTGGTAATAAAAACGATTGATGGAAGCACTTACCACACCCCTTTCATTGGCCCCAGCTTTGATTTCAAGGTTACACAGGGGTAAATTGTTTAAAATGTTCACACCAAGATGTTTACAAGGATTCCAAAAAGATATAGTTTATACTACCTATTGCTTATAGTTTTGGAATTATGGAGTAAACACTGTAAAAATGGTGAAAAAAAGACAATTGTGTTTGTACAGGGTCCAAAATTAAAAGTTGCTCCAATATTTGTAAAACGTGGTTCAAGTTGTTGCTTTAGCCCAAAGAATGAAATATAGAATTAGTTTTGACTATCTTACGTGTTTGGTTATTAACCAAAATAGCGAATGAAGTCAACAGCTATATTGGCAGCTATATTGGATTATATTGACCTGTGACCTATTTTGTGGGATAACGTGAAAAACTATCATAACAGAAAGGCAAAACAACTTTCAGTATTTCAATCCTTTTAAGCTAGGGTAACAATTGGCACAAAATATACTAGCTGAATCCAAAGCAACTTTTAACTTTGACCCATATATACACCAAAATTGACTTTTCACATTTTTTAGAGTTCTTACCCCGTAACTCCCGAACTATAAGCCATAGATAGGTAACTATACATTTTTGGAATCCTTATAACCAGGCAGACATCATCATGGGTACTTTCAACACATTCGCGAACATTTTAAAATTTTGAACCCTGTATAACCTTAAAACCAAAGCTGGGGTCCATTAAGGGTGACCCTTGCTTCCATCAATTTTAGGATGATCAATGCTAAAGTACTGTGATGAAAATATCACACCATGTTATCCGGAAGCGCACACTCTTTCACTATAGTCCCCTGCTACATTATACGCCTCCGTCGCTACTACTGTGATATGTATACAATTAGTGTCCATGTCCATTTGCACTGCTCATTCGTATGCAAAATTTATTAAATTGAAAGTCCACTGTAGTGTAGGGCCTATAGAATTTTAAATGTGTAGGTTATAGATGAGAGGCCTCTTCTAGAAGTTGGGGAAGAAGGTCTGAATGTTTGTCTTTTTGAAGGGTGCTGAATAATAATTTTTGGGTCCATCATCTGGGCTGCATTTAAGCCGGAACCGGGCTGTCCTGGAAAACATTTAAGACCTAAGGACCGAACACCTAGACCAAAGACCAAGACATAAGACTAAAAAATTACTTATGTCTTATGTCTTCGGTCTTGTTTCTAGATCAGTGTGTGGGTGTTCTGAAAACAAAGACCTAAGACAGTAAGAATAACAAAATACTTAGTCGTAGAAACAAAAATCGATGTCTGATGTCTTCGGTCATTTGTTTTCCAGATCCGTGTTGGGGGTGTTGGAAAAACAAAGACCTAAGACATAAGGACTCACAAAATAATTAGTCGTAGAACAATCGATGTCTATGTCTTCGGTACTTGTTTTCCAGATCCGTGTTTGTGGCTGTCTTCTTTGTGTCTGGAAAACAAAGACCTAAGACCATAAGACCCAAAAATAGTCAGAAACAAAATAGATTGTTTTATGTCTCGTCTTTGTTTTCAGATTGTGGGGGGTGTCTGAAAAACAAAGACACTTTTTAAGAAATAAGATCAAAACCCCAACAAAATACTTAGTCACGTAGAACAAACTCGATGTCTTATGTCTTAGGTCTTTGTTCCGATCCGTGTGTGGGGTCTGGAAAACAAAGACATATAGACAATAGACTCACAAAGACTTAGTCGTAGAACCAAAAATCGATACTTGTCTTATGTCTTCGGTCTGTGTTTTCCAGATCGTGGGGTGTCTGGAAAAAAAACCGATCTACCTAAGACATAAGACTCACCAAATACTTAGTCGTAGACAAAATCGATGTCTTATGTCTTCGCTCTTTGTTTTCCAAGTATCCGTGTGTGGGTGTCTTGGAAACAAAGACCTAAGACATAAAGATCTCAAAAATTACTTAGTCGTAGAAACAAAACGATGTCTTATGTCTTCCCCGGTCTTTGTTTTCCAGATCCGTGTGTGGTGTCTGGAAAACAAAGACTAAGACATAAGGACCAAAAAAAATAGTCAGAACACAAAAATCGATGTCTTATGTCTTCGGTCGTTGTTTTCAAGTCTGTGTGGGGGTGTCTGGAAAACAAAGAACTGAGACATAAGACTAAAAAAATACTTAGTCGTAGAACAAAATCGATGTCTATGTCTTCGGTCTTGTTTTCAGATCTGTGTGTGGGTGTCTGAAAAACAAAGGACCTCAGACATAAGGACTAAAAAAATACTTAGTCGTAGAACAAATCGAGGGCCTTATGTTTCGGTCTTTGTTTTCCAGTCCCGTGTGTGGGTGCGGAAAACAAAGACTAAGAAATAAGGACTCACAAAACAATACTTAGCGTAGAACAATCGATGTATTGTGTCGTCGCGTCTTTTTTCAGATCCGTGTGTTGGTGTCTGGAAAACAAAGACTAAGACATAAGACTCAAAAAATTACAGTCGTAGAACCAAATCGATGTCTTAGGTCGTCGGGCTTTGTTTTCCAGATCCCCGTGTGGTGTCGGAAACAAAGACCTAAGACATAAGACCCAAAAATAGTCAGAACAAAATCGATGTCTTATGTCTTCGGTCTTGTTTTCCAGATCGTTTGTGTGGGTGTCTGGAAAAAAACGGACCGAAGACAAAGACTAAAAAATAATAGTCGTAGAACAAAAGCCGATGTCATATGTCTCGGTCTTGTTTTCCCCGGCGCAGATCCGTGTGTGGGTGTCTGGAAAACAAAGACCTAAGACATAAGACTGTCACACAAAATACTTAGTCGTAGAACAAAATCGATGTCTTATGTCTTCGTCTTTGTTTTCCAGATCCGTGTGTGGGTTTCTGGAAAAACAAGACTTAAGACATAAGACTCACAAATACATAGTCGTAGAACAAAATCGATGTCTCATGTCTTCGGTCTTTGTTTCTAGATCCGTGTGTTGGTGTCTGGAAAACAAAGACCTAAGGAAGGCATAAGACTCAAATATGACAGATATAACATGAGATCAATGTCAATCACTAAATCAATTAATCATTCATTATTCCATCTATCGATCTTCCCTATTTCATTACTTCAAGCCTAAACAAGGCGAACTCGATTTGGGGGGCGCGATGCGTAAAATATGTCCCGCAGCCGAATTTGGCTATCACTAACATGCAAAAATGCAACTTCAACACTCCCCGCACTCCCCAATAACCACCCGCAACATCTCCTACCCCTCCCAACAATCCCCGCAAAACCCTATGCCCGTCCCATACCCCACCCGCACAACCCCTCAAACCTCCCTCCCCCAACACCCCGCCTCACAACCACACGTCTCCCTCTCCACCACCCCCCCCGCGAACAGCTCCCCAATCCCCCCCCCGAACTCCTCCCCCCCCACCGCCCCCTCCTCCCACCACCCGCGCATCCACCCCGTCTCCCCCAAATCTACGCCCTCTCCCCCCCCACCCCCCCCCCCAACTCCCACCCTCCTCCCTTCCCCTCCCCCACCCCCTCAACTCCCCCCCCCGGCCCCGGCAACACCCTCGGAACTCACACCCTCCCCATTACCCCTCCCCTATAGGCGAGTATCTCCTGTAGGGAAGGAATTTTGCCTATCCGATGTAACCGTTTCAGAGATACAGCATCATGCATATTTAATTAGCTCATTTTCATACCTAAGCCGCATTTATCAAATCTGTCACATTGGAATAGTGCCCTCGTTATAGGCTTTCATGCATCGCAGGATTTCGAGTATCCGAGTACCGTTTCAAAATATAGCAATTAACGCTGATTTTTGCATATTAATTAGCTCATTTTGCATACTCAATTTGCCCGAACTACACCCGAAATCTAATCAGGTCAATAACTCTCAGCCCACTCTTCCTTCCACAAGTGTCTCATATACGCCTTATTGACTCCAGAAAACTTGTACACAGGCCTTGTCAAGGAAAATTCTCATAATTATGCAAATTTAGATCACTTAATTATCATATTTTAATCGGCCATAACTAATCGGGAGTCGATAACTCATCAACCGCTTCCTTTCCACCAGTTACATCATTGTCCGCCCTTACGGAACTCCAGATAAATCGTTTACAACATGGGTTAACATTTTTTCACGGACGGACGAACGACTACCGACGGACGGACGCTGCTCATTTCATAGTCCCCGTTTCCGCACTCGTTCGGCGGGGACAAAAATACTTAGTCGTAGAAATAGATTAGATGTCTTAATTGTCTTCGGTCTTATTTTCCAGATCCGTGTGTGGGTGTCGGAAAACACAGACCTAAGACATAATCCTCAAAATAGCTTAGTCGTAGAACAAAATCGATGTCTTATGTCTTCGGGTCTTGTTTCCAGATCCGTGTGTGGGTAGATCTGGAAACCAAAGACCGAAGACCTAAGACATAAGAACCAAAAAAATAGTCAGAACAAATCTATGTCTTATGTCTTCGGTCTTTTTTTCCAAATCCGTGTGTGTGTGTCTGAAAACCAAGACATACGCTAAAAAATACTTAGTCGTATAACAAAATCGATGGTCTTATGTCTTCGGTCTTTGTTTCCAGATCGTATGGTGGGTGTCGTGGAAACAAAGACTAAGACATAAGACTAAAAAAAATACTAGTCGTAGAACAATCGATGCTTAGTCTTCGGTCTTTGTTTTCCAGATCCGTGTGTGGGTGGTCTGGAAAAACAACGACCTAAGACTAAGACTCACAAAATACTTAGTCGTAGAACAAAATCGATGTCTTATGCCTTCCGTCTTTGTTTCATATCCCCCCGTGTGTGGGTGCTCTGAAACAAAGACCTAAGACTAAGACTCCACAAATACTTAGTCGTAGAACCAAATCGATGTCTATGTACTTCGGTCTTTGTTTCCAGATCCGTGTTTGGGTGCTGGAAACAAAACCTAAGACATAAGCCAAAAAAATAGAACAAAATCGATGTCTTATGTCTTCAGGTCTTTTTTTTCCAGATCTGTGTGTGGGTGTCTGGAAAACAAAGACTTAACATAAGCTAAAAAAATACTTAGTCGAGAACAAAATCGATGGTCTAGTCTTTCGGTCTTTGTTTTCCAGATCCGTGTGTGGGTGTCTGAAAACAAAGACCTAAGACATAAGAACTCACAAAATACTTATCGTAGAACAAAATCGATGTCTTATGTCAGTCTTCGGTCTTTGTTTTCAGATCCGTGTGTGGTGTCTGGAAAACAAAGACCCAAAGACATAAGACAAGACTCACAAAATACTTAGTCGTAGAACAAAATCGTTGTCTTATGTCTCGGTCTTTGTTCCAGATCCGTGTGTGGGTGTCTGGAAAACAAAGACCAAAGACTAAGACTCAATAATGACAGATAATAAAATGAGATCATGTCAATCAAGCACTTCACCAATTAATCATTCATGCCATCTATCATCTTCCCACTTTTCATTACTTCACGACTAAAAACAAGGCAACTCATTATTATACAGCGAGCGTAAAATATGTCCTCCGCGCCGAATTTGCGATCACGAACATGCCATACATGCAACTTCACGCTCCACCCACTCCCAATACCCTTCCGACACCCTCTACCGCCGCTACCCCTCCCCATCAACCCCGCAAAACCCTATCCCCTCCCCAATACCCCGCCAAAACCACCATCCCTCCCCACACCCGCAAAACACCACGCCCTCTCCACACCCCACACCTCCCCACACCCTCACACTCCTCTCCCCAACACCCCTCCCGGCTCAACCCCTCCCCTCCCCTCGACACCCCACCCCCACCCCAACTCCCACAAGCCCCTGCCAGTTTCCCCTCCCACCCTCCCCTCAAACCCACCCCCCCTCATCTCCTCCCACCACCCGCCCCCCTCCCCCACCTCCCCACCCCCCCTGCAACACTCCCACTCCCAACATCCCCACACCACCTTGCCACCCCCCCTCCCCCCCCCCCTTCCCCCCCCCCCCCACCCCTCCCCAACACCCTGCACTGCCACACACCCCACCCCCTCCCAAATAACCCCGCAATAACCCAACCCCTCCCCACCCCGCAACACCTCAAACCCTCCCCATTACCCATTACCCCACCCCTCCCCTATAGCAGAGTAGTCCTCAGTAGCGAGGAATTTTGCCTTCGATGTACCGTTTTCGAGATACAGCCATTATATGGCATATTTATACTCGTAGCTCATTTGTACATACCTAAGCCGCATGTATCACATATCTTTCAATTGCAAATGGCCCCATTATAGGCTTTCATGCAGCGCAGAATTTTGAGTATCTCGATGTAACGTTTTCAAAATATAGCAATTACGCGTGATTTTTGCATAGATTAAGTAGCTCATTTGCATAACTCATTCCCCGAATAAGCCCAAAAATAGACATCAGGTCAAAACTCTTCAGCCCGCTCCTTCCACAGTTACATTCAGTATACACTTTATGAAATAGAAAACTTTACACAGGCCTTGCATGGAAAAATTCTAGAATTATTGCAAATCTAGTACTAATTAGGCATGAGTTTTAGGCCCGAAATCTAATCGGGTCGAGCACTCTTTAACCAAGTACCGCATTGTCGCCCTACGGACAATCCAGATAAAATCGTATACAAAATGGGTAACATTTTTGTCACGGACGGACGAACGGACAACGTGAGGACGGACGCTGATATTAATAGTCCCCGTTCAGAATCGTTAGGCGGGGGACACAAATACTTAGTCGTAGAAATAGCAATCTGATGTCTTATGTCTTCGGTTCTATGTTCCAGATCCGTGTGGGGTGTCGGAAAACACAAAAAACCTAAGACATAAGACTCAAAAAATTAACTTAGTCGAAAACAAATCGATGTCTCATGTCTT
This sequence comes from Ophioderma brevispina, assembly GCA_023653785.1. Taxonomy (NCBI): domain Eukaryota; kingdom Metazoa; phylum Echinodermata; class Ophiuroidea; order Amphilepidida; family Ophiodermatidae; genus Ophioderma; species Ophioderma brevispina. The sequence goes on from JAMKCH010057687.1 coordinate 152,105, forward strand.
CGGTCTTTTTTCCAGATCTGTGTGTGGGGTCTGGAAAACTAAGACCAAAGACATAAGGACTAAAAAATAACATGATAGTATAAAAAAAATTTATAAAAAAATCCTATAAAAGAGTCAATATCCAAATCACTCAACCAAGTAATCGATAATTTGATCTAGCAATATTCCACTATTTCATCCCCTCAGTCAATCATCATTCAACGTCATCGACCAAGATAGTAAGGGAAATTGGACCGGGCTATCCCATTTTTAATATGAACTAAAAAGTGCACAAAGATGGATAACGATTAAACCAGACCCATTTGATGGTACTTTCGAGCTACCATTCAGAATGCTTTTGCAGAATTGTCTTGTAAATTGAGTTGACATGACTCACAGTCCTTTTTTGGCTCAGAACGTTACAATGTTAAAGGTGCTTTTCGGACTAGCACACTTATTTTTTCACTGTACTAGAATCCTTTGAGAAAAGCTTATTCACAAAATTTGGTTCATTTCCGATCTTGCGCCACTGTACAAAATTCCGCATTATACAGATACGACCGAATTTGAACTTAAGATTAAGTACACGTGGATTACTAAGGCTAACGGACAACATTCCTGCAGTAGTCTGAAGAATCCACTATTCCATGATCAAAAAATTTAGCATTTTGTAAACAACACCTACATGGAAAACAAGCCAGTGCCTTTTCAACATCATTTCATAATTCCTATACCAAAGAAAGCGACCTCCAACAAAAACAAAACTACAGAGGAATCACAATGTCACCACTGGCCTCTAAGATTCTACAACCTCCAAGCTGCATCAACAGAATCACTCCTCACATAGATCCATTCTCAGACGGAACCCAAAACGGTTTTCGCCAAAGGCAGATCAACAATACTCCAGATACTTGGCCCTAGGAAGGATCATATAAGAGTTTAGAATTTCCAAGAGAAAGCTTCAATTGGGTTGGTAGACTTTCCAAGGTTTTGAGCAGTGTAAACAGGGATGTTAGGTTTTTCCTGCATATTTCGCCAATCCGGTGTCCCAGATGAAGACTGTCAGGGCAATGCAAGCATGTCTGATAACCCATATAGCTTTGGTGCAGCATGGAGGGGCCCACAAAGGAGTTCCAAACAACGTATGGAATCCTCCAAGGAGATAATCTTGCTCCCTATCTCATTGTGGTCGTGGTTGATTACATCCCCAGAACAGGTCTTGACATCATGAACGACAACAGTACTCACCTCAAACCCAAGCGTTCAAGAGTCACCAAAGTCAGCATCTCACAGACATTGACTACCCAGATGATCTAGCTCTAAACAGCTGATCTGATATGTGGGGCACAAGCTTCTACTAACATCACTTGAGCAATGCTGCAGACAAATTCGGCCTACATCTAAAATGCCAAGAAGATGACTATAGACTGTCAATGCGGAAGATGATCATCAACCTATTTGCACAACAGATGGTAGCCAACTCAACGGAGGTCAAGGTCTTCACGTATCTGGGTCCTATGTGTGCGACCGCAGAAAGACTTCCTGTCACGCAAGGACAAGCCTTGGAATGCCTGCAATAAACTACACCAATTATGGAAATCTGGTAGTTCCAAATCAACCAAGGAGAAAATTAATCTGAAGTTGGGATTTTTGGTTGCAATTTGAAGCAAGATTTTAGCCCTAAAGACTATTTGTGTACAATCAATAGTTAATGGCTGTAGTACGTGACTACAACGCCTGAACGTGCAGTAGGTTGGTCGTTCAAATTTCAATACCAAATTTGTAATCCACCACATACATTTTGGCGATATAACACATTTTCATTTTTCAATTTGTAGCATGCTGCAAGAATGCTCTAGAGTAAGATGCAGTCTAAGTTGTTGGGGTCTGAAATATTTGTATCAAACATTAATATAAGATACATCTGAGATTATTCTCCCAGTACATAATTATGATGTAGAAAAGTAATCAAGAAACCCCACATTATCTACTCACCATTTGCTGGGGACTGACCCTGCAGGAGCTTAAGGTAAGATCGGTCAACATTTTTATAACCGCCTAACGGGACTTACCGCTATCTGTACGTTATGATGCTACAACACAAAAACCTTCTTTAGGTTGAATCTTGTAAACCGCTTAAGAATGATCTTATCCTCTCTACTTATACAAACAGTTGCAGATGAACACAGAAACCTACAAATTAAAGAGAATTGAGACAAGTACATTTCGCCCTAATCTCGTGGTTCCAATCTTTTTTAATTCACCACCTAACTACTGTTACGCTATTTGCAAGAGGTATTCTGCAAAATTTGCAAAATGATGGCTAACATGAATGATTTTATGGTAACTTTTACATTTTTGAACGGAAAGCAAACCCTTAGGGGATTGCATCACTGGGTCCCAAGGTTTAAAATGGTCTTCAGGGCAGGGTATCTTTGTGAGAAGTGCTTTGAAGCATTTTGAAATTTTCCTAAACCAATCATTTGGCTGTAAACCATTATTTTTTTAATATTTTTTATGTATAGCTTAACCTTTTTAGTTATGAACCTATATCGATCTACATGTCGGTTAGTGTCTAACAAAAAGTGCCCTCACATACTTTCCAATCTTGCCGTAATTCCATCCAGAAATACTTAAAATCTACTACAAACACTTTATTTTCTTGTTGTAAAGACATAATTTGTAAATGTCGCAAAACATGTGGTCTGTGATGTTTTTCTCTCAAACAATACAAATGCCTAAAAAAATCTCTATCATTCGAGTGCATTGGTCATGTTCCTTGGCCAACACACGGCTTGTGACTAGAAGTCGAAAACAACTTCGATGTGCCTGGATACATAGCAGTGCCGGCAGAGCATTTCTGTTCTGGGGATGGCCGATAGATTCAATGAAAATCGTCGAAGACACCACAAATAAATTACTTCAAGATGATATAATATCACAAGGTATCTATTCAGATACACAGAAACGCTTACAGTAGTTAAACACCTTTTTTTAAATATGGGTTTGGGGGGGGGGGTTGCTCGGGTTGTTTTTTTTTGTTTTTTTGTTTTTTTTGCTTTCTTGGGGGGGGGTGTTGCCTATTTTGGGGGTCTGGGTTGTTTTTTTTTATTTTTTTGGGGGGGGGGGCAAGAGCAAAAGGCAGGTTCGTAGCAAAGGGGGGCCGGCGTCGCCACCACCCCCCCCCCAACCAATACACAAATTTGGGAAAAAGGAAAAAAGGTTCCATTGTTTGGCGGAATCTTTGGATAAAAGGTCAAAAGGAGGAAGGAATTTTTGCAATAAAGTTCAACTTTCAAAAATCAAATATTTGTTTTAAAAATTAGGGGGTTTAGGTCCAATTTTAGCAAAAGCGGCCCACTTTTCGGAAAACAAAGTCTCTTTAAAGTACCAAGCCCCAATAAAATCTGCAGCAGCCCTGATACCAAGCAACGTGTACAAAGAGTCTTTAACATTGAAGTTTCATATGTACAGTGTACATTGTTATAGTTACCAAGTTACACCAAACAACCCCTATAATGCCCTATTGGGGATATCGGGCTAGTACTAATGAAGTGCCGTAAATTATAATTTAACATTGCAGATGGTCGAAAATATTCCTATGTTAATTGTTAGAACATTACAAACAACATGACACCATTTACCACGAAATTGAAGCATTTTTTAGTATTTGGCCCCTGTAAAGCTAAATTTACCTTTGACCTATACTAAGATTTTCAGCTAAAACTCCATGGGTAATTCGACGATACGCACCAAACTAGGCATTTTTTTTTAATCCTTGTGATCATACAAACATTTGATATGCAATTCAACAAATGGACCCGGATTAGCATTCAAATTAACCGAGATGTGCGGCAAGGTAATGCGGTCACGTTACTTGTGAATCAATACTGCTGGAGACAGTTTCCATACAGATTCGTACAGTTCGGCGGGCTACTCCCTACATAGTGTTAATTCCAGGAGCCCGGTGCAATTCACGTTCTGTGACAAGTTGGTTGGCGGGGATTGTAAGCTGAAAAGTCCTCAAATTTTTAGTTTAGCCTTATCTTTATTTTAACCCCCAAGTTCGCTCTAAACCAAGCGGACAGAGCCGCGACTGGGTACCAGTTCTAGTCATTATAATAATCACGTGTAAAAGTGCGAGCGAGAGCGAATTCCTTCATGATAGAAAAATCACAACTTGTTATTAAAATTCCGGATCCGGAATTTTTGTTATACACAGTATCCTAAGGGACATAATACTACACATACATGTTTACAGCATCGAAACGAAACAAATCCGATTCATCTCAATTTCGGAATGGTGCATTAGGTTACTATCTTATATTGGCCAAACGAGTCGGAACTAGCTCAATTTCTGTCATCACAGAAATTTATATTCAGGAGCTGAAATCAGATTCAGCGAGCAGAAATTTATCCCAATAGATGATGATAGATGGACGGGCACTGACCAATCAAATAACGTTTTTTTTTCAGCGAGCAGAAATGTTGAAATAATTCAGCTCGCGGAAATCAATTTCACCTCGCCGAAATTCAATAAACTGCCATCCCGTCCATAAGTACTGAATTTCTGTGGCCAAAATTAAAAAGCAAGAAGTTCTGCTCGGAGAAATAAATTAATTTGGCGAGCGGAAATTTGTATTGTACGTTAAAATGTGAAATACAACCTGTATAGGCAGGTGCGCTATTAACCGAATTGGTACAATGGTTTTTGCGTTGTGTCCAGCATGTAATACGGGCCTCATCATTACTTCATACGTTACCTAAACTATACGACAAATACAATGGTCAATAGCCACTCATAGATGGTCCAATGTAGTTCTAATAAGCTGAAGGGGCTCGTGGGATGGATAAAAGTATTTGGAAGTGAAACCTTGGCCTCCTACTAAAACACATTAAAACTCAAAACACAACATCAAAATCGACCAGATTCTATGTAAATGCAGGACGTGGATTCGGATAGTAGCGGGTCGGATAGTACCTACTGTTTAAAATTTTTTGAGGAATTTAATATTTTTCTTGCTCAATGCAAATATCATTTTTTTTCCATGCTCAATTCCAAATATATTTTTAATCCATAATTATATGCCATATTTTAACCCTAGTCCAAACCAATGGTATTTCTACTACGTTCACTACCGGGGGGACTACCCCCTGATTTTGCCGCGGACAAACATCATCTTGTTTGGTTATCAATGTGTTGTAGCTTACATAGTCTTTTCTTCAAAATAAAGTACAAAACCTATCAAGTTTTAACAGTATACGTCACAATGGACGTCAAGTAGAAGGGGTATTTTATAACGTTATTCGAAAGCAAAAATATCCCAAATCAAGGGTTTTCGACCATTTTTTCGCATTCATGCAAGCAAAATTGGTAGTATTTGGCAATTATGGGTTGTAAGATACAATGTCATTACCTTAAAAAATAAAATTTGTAAGTATTCGCTTACAGAGCATGTACGTAACAAAAAAGTACCCATTTTTGGGCATTTTCAAGTAAAGTATTATAGGAAGGCGGCAAACCCCCCCCCCCCCCCACACACACACACACCTTACCCGACTTTGACGGGACACTGCCTGACCTCCTGAAGGTGGGGTTACTCCATTTTTTTTCCACTAAAATGACGGAGCAAAGGATGAACGTACAATTACGTAAAAGCCTTGGATCCATATCGTTTTGCGTTTTGCCCAGTGCGACAGGGATCATCGTTGGACGGGTTTTAACCCCCCCCCCCCTTTTTCGGTCGGACGAGGGTCTTGGTTAAACATGCAATCCAAATTCAAAACACTTTTTCAAACACTCTATATAAGATAGCGATTTCCAATTAATGACCACAGAAAAAACGTGTAATTCTTATAAACACCGTCTTTACAGTGAAGTGACTTGAATGATTATCAATCGAATGTATTGAAATGTACAAAGTTCCATTCAGAAATAATTACAGTAAAACAAATTAAGTTTTTGTAGTTTTGTACTGGTTCCCCCTTCCTTTCAATCATTTCTATCGTTAGGCCAGCCAGAGCGCCATTATTGGAAGATTCAAATGCTTCTTCCCTATTCACCAATGGACAATGACCCAAAAATTTCCCCAGCTCCTATAGCAGCGCGAATCGAGTTTTAGTAGAGATTTTAAGAAAAGGGCATATGACCCGCGCCACCACTATTTTGAGCGACGTGTAGCTCATAGCCGCTTTCGACCAGGGGCCGGAAGTCGAGGGCATCGTTTCTACACCGAATCGAATTTCCAATTTGTGATATCACACGTTGGTCAAAGCTTACTCTTTCACGTTTATTTATAATATCACCACCCTCACTAGGAACCGGTCCCCCAAGGACTGCAAAATATCTCAAACCATGGCTTTTGTCAGTCTTTCCGGAAACTACCCTACCATTCCCCCAACGTTGGAGTGATTTAGTGTTGTGTGCCCTTAGTTGTCGAGTGCACACTACTAATTGGTGCGGCCAGTACTACTTTCTGCCCGCTTTCGTCGCCATAATTGGGGAGCACACCTCGGTTGACCTAACATTATAAAAACATGTTAAAAAAATGGTGGTAGAGCGGCTTACTTTTGTTATAAAGTTTTACTTTAGATGTCTGTGTTCAAATATTGATGCAAAAATCTCAATATTTTTTCAATATGTGCAAGTATTTGG